>BDDC01000187.1:64431-81458 GCA_001662425.1 Chlamydomonas sphaeroides | reverse complement strand
ACGCGTAGGGCGCTCGCCCACGAATACTTAGCACGAGTACGGCTGGCGCACTGGAACTTGGACAACGAGGTCGTCCGGTGCACGGGTGAGGTGCGTCGCATGCACATCTCGCATGCCTAGGCTTCATTATATGCCCAGCTCGTTCGTGTTTGAAGCGCGATGCGCTAATACGCTTCTGCCGCTTACTTGGGTTCTCCACGGTATCGACATCGCATGCCCAGTGCATGCATCCAGCATTCCAGCTCATGCCATGCCAGCAGAGCTACCCGGCTTCGCTTTGGGCTTGTATTGTTTTTGAGTCGGACAGGACTTTTATGACTGGCCCTGCAATACAGAAACGGTCACACGACTTGCTTGGGTCGTGCCATACATGCCATACGCCCAAACAAAGACGTACCATCATTTCAAACAACGAATGCACTTATACAGGGCATGACTTTGCAAGCGACGTTGAGCGGGCTGTTTGGCGACAGCGCTGCCGCTGTGGTTGTTGTTGCGCTGGTAAGGACACATGAAGGCTCAGCCACATATGCTCAGAACGCGCAGTCGGTGCCCAGCGGCAGCGATTCACTTCGGGTGCAGTGGTGGAATGCCGCAGCGGAGCGCTTACCCGAGGTACTCGCTGCTAGCACATCCTGTAAGCCACAGCGCTCAAGCCGTGGGCATGTGGCGTCGGCGCTGCTCGGAGTGCTGGAGGACGTCGGTTTGGACGTCGCGGCCGCACTCGGCGCCGGGACGCAGCTGCACACCAGCAACTACCATGTGCAGGCGATGCCGATAATGTTGCCTGGAGCAGGCCCCTTGGCAACAAAACCGCGCCAACGCGGTTTCTTCAGCTGCTTCGGGGCGAGCGCCACCGAAGGCGATGGCGCCGACTCCAGCTCGGCGGACGGTGTGGTCGGGTCGCTGCTAATCCAGCTGACGGCCGCACAAGACGCAGTGCCCAGGTCGCCATCGGCGTTGTTCATAGCGGATCGCAGTGGAGCGGCCGCCGGCCTGTTCAGCGGCCTGTGCCTCGAGGGCCTGCCTGTCATTGTGACCGCCTTCACCGCGGATGGCGACTGCTGCTACCAGAACGCCGCCTCGCTGGGCTACTATGGCGACCGCCGCCACGAGGCCGGTGCGGCGGACGGCAGCGGCGACCACGGCAGCGGCGGCGGCGGCGGAGGTATTCTGTCTGAGCTGTTCGCCACCGAGCCCACGAGGCTGGGGCCCATGCTGGCGGCGGTGATGCAGCAGGGAGCGGTGTGGGAGGGTGAGCGCTGGGAAGGTTTTCGCATTGACAGTCCTTGCCCTGGCTTGGTTCCGCGCTGCCACGCCAGCGCTGGCATCTCTTGTAACACTCCGATGCCCCCACCGCTGCTCTGCTGCGGCCTCCCTCACTCTCCCGGCTCACATCCGCGCAGGCATCGTGCGCGTGCCTGCCTGCCTCAACCCCGCTGGGCCGCTGCCGTCGGCCTCCTCCTGCTCCGCCGCTACTGAGGGAGCCCCCGCTCCCGCCGCCGCCGTTGCCACCACTGCCAACGGCGCTGCTGCCTCACCCAGCACGGCAACCAACGCTGGCCTCCTCGAGGCCGCCATGAAGGTGTGTTGCTCACTTCAGGCCCACGTGACGGCAAGCTGCCAGTGCAGCCACTTTCGCAGATGCCCTCAACACAGTACTTACCTGCCTATCCATTTGGCCATCTGGTCATTTGCCATGCATACGGCAGCTTGACGCCAGCTACCCCGCCCCGCCCCCTGCGACCCAGCCCCTTGGTCCACCCCTCGCTCCCGTCTGCGCCAGGTCCTGCATCGGAGCCGCCCCACTAGCACACGCGCGGTCACGCCGCGGACCCCCTCACTCCGCGCCCGCCAGCAGCCGACGCCCGGCAGCGGCGACGCTGTCCCGCCCGCCGCTGGCGTCGCCCGAGGCGACTCGGCGGACCGCCGATCGATGCTGTCCCTTGGGTCGCTGAGCAATCTCCTGGGCCAATGGAATGGCTCCGGCTCCCTGGGCGGCTCCAGTTCGACTGGTCGGGGCGCCGTGGCATCACGCACCGCTGCCAGGAGGGCCGTCAAGGCAATCAGCGGCAGCAGTCTGCTCGCATCTCCTGGTGCACGCTCCTGGCGAGCGGCTGTGGCCGCCGGCCGCAGCCTAAGCTCGCGGGTGGTTGCGGCGCCATCACAGAGCAGCCCGCGGGACGGAGTGCAGGGGCAGGGGCGCGGCGATTGGGGCGGAGTTGACGGGGAGGAGGAGGAGGACGAGGAGGAGGAGGACCAGGGAGACGACAGAGGAGAGGAGGAGGAGGAGGAGGAGGAGGAGGCGGCGGACGAGGAGGAGGATGCGCTCGGGCTGCACCTTGGCTGCGGTGAGCTGAGCTGTGAGTGGGCTCAATGCGGGTGTGGCCACCAGCAGGGCTTCACGTGTCGTTGGGCAAGCAAGCAGAGGGCCTCGTAACGTCCGCCCACGCGTCTACCTTTCTTACCAACGCAGTACTTCCCTACCCCCGCCCCTGCGCAGCCGCTGGCCGCGGCGGTTCATCGCTGCGGGGACCGAACCCGAACGGCCCTGACCGCGCTCGCGCTTTCCTGTCCTTCACGTCCCGGGCGCGGCCGGCAGCGGGCCCTTCCAACGCTCGCAGCTCGGCTGGCTGGGCTGGCTCCGGGCACAGGGCTGGCGCTGCGGTGATGCAGCAGCCGTCTGCCGATGCCTCCGTCCATTACCCGGCAGCGATCCTGGCCATTATGGGGTCCCCAGTCGGCGCGTCAGCCGGCAATGATCTGCTCGCCGGCCTGGCTGCTGGTGGAACGGTGTCGCCCTCGCTGCGCGGCCTTTCCTCACGGCGCGCCTCGCAGAGGCGCTTCACGTGCGCCGACCCGCTCGCGACGAGCACGTGGCAGGTGGACTGCTGGTGGTTAGGCGGTTGACGTCTGGGTGTTTGGGCGGTTCGTTGGCGGTTGGGTGAGCGCTCGACACGTGGGCGGTTGAGGCAGCGCAGCCGTTGGGAGCCTGGGCCTTGCAAGGTGGACTGGGCGCTCAGCAGCTCGTGTTGCTGCGCCTGACGACCTGCCTCCGTGCCTCCGTCGTGCAGGTGCTCTACGAGCCGGCGGCTGGGTCAGCAACTGTCACCAGCGGGTGCGAGGTAGCAACCGTCACCAGCGGGTGCGAGGTGGGCGTGCTGTCGTCTCTGCTGCTGCTGGCGGCCGATGAGGGGCAGCACACCGGGGCAGCGGCGGGTCAGCAGCCCCACGGCGACAGGAGCAACGCCGCTGCACCATGCGCTGAGCCTGGCACCGGCCGCACTGGCAGCAACGCGGTAGCTGCAACGGCGCCCGCCAGGGCCAACAACGATGGCGTGGAGGCTGGTGCCGGCGGCGGCACTGGGGCGGCGTCCGCGGCGCAGGGCCGGTCGTCAGGCAGCGAGGTGGCGGAGGGGGCTTGCCACACGGACCGGCTGCAGCCGCTGGAGGTGGTGGCGACGGCGGCGGCGCAGCGCTGCGCCGTCAATGCGAGCGTGGCGGCGGCGCGGCGGCTGGCGGCGGCGCAGGGCGGCAGTCCTGGCACGAGCTCTATCACGGGCACCGCCGCCGAGGCCTTTCCATGGGCGCTTGCCAATCCGGATGTGGGTGTTGACGGCGGCCTGACGGCCGCTGCCACAGGCACAGTGGCGCTCGAACCTCCCGCCTCGAGTTCGCGCAGCTTCACCTCAGCCGCTGGACGTGTGAAGCAGCTCCGCGCCGTGTCTGCGCGCTTGCTCCTCGACCCGGGCCGGCTGCAACAGAGCTCCACGGCTGTCGCTGCTGACAGGATGACGACTGGCGGCGCCAGGGTCAGCGCCAAGGCCCCACCATCGCATGCGCGCAGTTGCGGTTTCACCCGCGCTGCTTCGTCTGGCCTAGAGTCGTCCCTGGCTGGAGGCAGCATCACAGGCCGCGGCGTCGCTGCCCACGCCGGCTCTATGCCGCAACTTGCCACCTCGCAAGCGCTGCCGCGTGTGCTGCAATTCGCTCAGTCGCTGCGACAGGCGCCGCCGCCGGCAGCGAGCGTCCGCGCCCGCAGCACTGTCACGTCGTCGTACTTTACAAGCATGCACCCGCCGTCGGGCGAGGACGGGCTGCCGCCCGAGGGGCTTGCCAGCAGCCCTCAAGGGGGGCAGCAGCTGCAGAGGCAGGAGGAGCAGGAGAAGCGTACCGAGCAAGATGCTGGTCCTGGCGGCGGCGGCAGGGCGTGGCATGAGCTGAGGGCTGCGGCGGTGGTTGACCCAAGCAGCGGCGCCAGGTGAGATGCGCGATGAGGTGAAGGACTTTGACCCGGCTTGGTCCTGAAGAACTATCGTTGCGTGTGTTTGGGGGGGGTTAACATGGGACGTCCGTGCCTTCTATTACCCCAACCGTCCATACGACGTTCTTGGGTTGGGCCGAGGGCGCTGCCTCCGGACTGAAGGCTGCGCCCTAAGCATGCATTGTGCTAAACCTGCTGCTTCCCCCTGCTGCCCGCCGCACTCATTCCGCAGTTACTTGGTGCTGATCCAGAAGGACGTCACGGTAAAGGTGGACACGGAGAGGCACATCGCGCAGGTGAGGCAGACTGGCAGAGGGGTCACTGAAGGAGAGGGAAAGGAACGTGTTGCGCCTTGTTTGTCTTGAAAGGCCCCCGGCGCCGTTCATCACATGGTTTCCGGTGGTAGGCGTGGGGCTCACCCCATACACGCCCGCCCGCCTGAATGCAACGATATGTGCTTTGCACAAGTCATAACCATTTCTATTTCTATTTTTATTTCCTGGCGCCGCCGTCCTCCTCAGGTGTCGGAGGTGGAGCACCGGCTGCTGGAGCAGATCTTCCCCCGCCACGTCCTGGCTTACATGACGGAGGAGGGCTGCGGCCCTGACGAGCAACTGCAGCTGCCACAGGCCCTGGCCGAGCAGCTGCAGGAGGAGCAGGGCCTGGCGCCGCTGATGCCGCCTCCCAACTGGCGACCCTATGTGCGCGACTGCACTCGGCTCGCCACGTGGCACCCGCAGGTGCGGCATGGGGGCGAATGGCTCAGGGAAGACGGGGCGAGGCTCAGGAGGGCAGTGCGCAGGACCCAAATCCTGCACCCTTGCCTGGCCCCTTGCCTGGCCTTTTGCCATCCGTCCCTCCTGCCCCAGGTCACGCTGCTCTTTGCCGACATCCAAGGTGCGAGGGCTGGGGTTAAGCCAGGCGCTGGGCTGCTCGCTCGGAATGAACTCGCCAGTAACGGAACCATCTTCACTTCAGCCCATGCCACCTGCCCTGCTCCCCTCAGGCTTCACGCCCATGTGCAAGCAGCTTCCTCCGACGGTGGTGATGCGGTTCCTCAACGACCTCTTTGTGGCCTTTGACGCAGCGCTCGACTCGCACGGCGTGTACAAGGTGCGAGCGAGGAGAGCGGGGCGAGCTGCCATCGTTTCGGTTAGCCTTCATGCCCAGCCCCCGTTCTGATCTCCTTGGCCGGTCCTTTTCCGTTGCCCCAGGTCGAGACCATCGGCGACTGCTATGTGGTGGCTGGAGGGCTGATGGCGGAGGATGCCGACGGCATGGCCGCGGTGGCGGGCGAGGCCGACCCGCGCCAAGCGGACAAGGTCCTGGCGTTCGCGCAGGTGAGGGGCGCTGCTTGGGTGGTTTGTGGGTGTCCTGCCGATGCTCCGTGTTCCGTTGCTGATCCCTCAACGTCTGCACGTCCCACGCATGCCCCCAGACCATGCTCCGATGCGCCAGCCGCGTGGTTCTGCCCACCACCGGCGAGCCCGTGAAGATACGAGTGGGCATTCACAGCGGCCCCGTCGTCAGCGGCGTCGTGGGCACCCGCATGCCTCGCTTTTGCCTGTTTGGTGCGTGGCTGCACGCTTGGGCTGCTTTGTGCAAGAGCCGGGGGACTGTGCGGTTTCCTCACGTCTCCTCCCCTACGTGGCCTCCCATGCTTCTGTCCTCCAGGCGACACCATCAACACCGCCAGCCGCATGGAGAGCACCTCGCAGCCCGGCTGCGTGCACGTCAGCAGCGACACGGTGAGCAGCTGCATGCATGCGGTACCGCCTGTGCGCCCAACGCCCTTCCAGCCCAGCGATTCAACCCATGCCAACTGTGCCCTCCCATGCTATCCTGCCCTCCATCTGTAGTGGGCGCTGCTGTCGAGCCGCGATGCGCCCGGCTGGGCCCCCACGGGCGGCATCGAGGTCAAGGGCAAGGGCCTCATGGAGACCCACCTGTGGACGCCGCCGCAGCGCTCGCAGCTGCAGCAGCCTCGGGGCACCAGCAGCAGCACTACTGTGGGCAGCCCGTTTGCCTCAGGCGCGGTCGCCTCGGCAGCCACAGACCAGTTTGCCGATGCCATTGCCACCGCTGCCAACACCATTGCCTTGGGCCCGGCACCACCATCAGGCGCACACAGCTCATCCCAACAGCCGCTACTCCCACAGTTCGCCTCTTCCTCGGCAGCTTCCAGACAGTCCCAGGGCCTCTCCAGCCGCGACACCGAGAGTCTACGTTTAGCCGTCCTGAACACTGGCCATCGGGGCGCGGCAGCCGCCGCCAGCGGCCCCTCCGGCCTTGCCACAGGCCCCTCCGGCGTTGCCTCCGGAGGCGGAGGTCCGTCCGGCCGCGTCGCAGCCCTGGCGTGGCTGCTGCAGCCGCAGCGTGACAGGTCGCAGTCCGAGCCCCAAATGCTGCTTGGGGAGCCCTTATCGCAGCAGCTGCAGCAGCAGCGGCAGCCCGGCAGTGCTGCCGGTGGCGCGACTGGCAGCTTGCCGGGGCACGTCAGCAGCCGCCGGTCGGAACATGAGTCGTCGCTCACGCTCGGCGCTGTTTCCCAGCAGCTTGATGGAGAACCGCGGTCGGCGGCTGACGACACACAGCCAATTGAGATACCCCGGGAGCCGCACCAGCAGCCTCAGCAGCCTCATCTTCAGCAGCAGCAGCGGCAGCACCCGGCGCCTGCCAGCGGGGGTCGTGGCTGTAACGGTCTTGCTCACCAGAGCCCCTTGGCGATGCTGAGGCTGCCGCCGTCGGCTTCGGTGCTCATTGAGGGCGTGCTGAGCTTCCCCGCGACGCCAAGCACCGGCGAGCTGTGCTGGAGCGGCCAGATCACGGGCACGACGCACGCGGCCAACGCGAGCAGCGCACGGCTTGCTCGGCAGGGCACGATCGGAGGCAGCGCAACTTTTAGCAACGCCCTGGCGGCTGCCGGGCAGGGTGCCATCGTGACGGCACGCAGCAGCAACGAGCCACGCGACCTGAGCATGGGCCAATGCCGCCTGCCAGCAGCAGAGGCAGACGCGTGGGCCGGCCCACGGCCGCCGGGGCGGTAGGGTTACCTGCCTGGTGCTTTCTCGCGTGCCGGAAGGCGTGGCGCTGGCGGATGCCGCATGGGCATGCGTGTCCGGCAAGGACGAGCTGATGAGCCAAGGGCCAGGATGTATGGCCAGGGACGGCGGGGACTGGGACCGCAGCAGGCGACGCCGGGACTTGACGCATGCGAACGCGGTATCACCCTCTAATCAGTGGTGGCGTCGGGTGCACGCCTCACTTGCGCGTCGGCATGGGCGGTGTTGCTTAGGTTTCGTTGCGCAAAAGAAGTGGTGTTGGGCGGGATGGGCACGCCAGCCGCATGCGTAGAATTGAGGGGGAGCAGGGGTTTTATCCCTTGCATGGGGTTGAAGGCTTGGGTTGCTTGCTGGAGTGGGTGGGTTCCTCGTACGTGCCGCATGATGGGCCGTGTGGGCCGCACGCGGCGCCGACGCATGAGGCGTCGATGCGCAGGCACACGCTGGGTGCCGGTCATGCTGGTTTGTTTATGGGAGGCAGGTGCGATGCTGGGGATGCTATGGAGCTGCCTAGTGCCTGTCCTCACTTTTGGTTTGCTGTCTCTAGCCAAAGACGAAGATGCCGAGCGACTGAGCGACTTGTGAACCTATAGGGCTGAGCTCAGCCGCACCGAGTGCGTGCACGTCGGAGGTATTTACCGCTCCTGCTGCCTATGATGAGCAGGCGCGTGGCGACCGCGGCCATCGGTACACCGGAATGCAGTGCGTTTGAGATAGAGTTTAATGCGGCCGGTGCTGCGTGGGGAGAGCGTGCACCGGCTGCTGCAGCTGGGACGCGTGCCAGTCACGAGAGCGGCGCAAGAGAAGAGCTTCGAAGAATGGTCAAGTTGGCCAATCAGTCCTTGGCGCGAGCGCTCTGCTGGCGTGGTGTCGTAGGGGCGCCGGTGGTGTGCCCAGCAAGTGAGCCCATCGGGCCCTTGCTGCACACACTCGGCCAGCAGGCTGCGACGGTTGGGTGGCTGGTCTCAGCGAAAGTTCTGGTGCTAAGAAGCGCCGCGCACTTGGTGTGGGGTTGTCTAGCGTTTACTTTCATTCGTTTGCTTTCATGAGCCAATAAACCAGGCGAGCGCGCACTGCCTGGCACGGCCCGCCTTGCGGGCTGTGTCCCAAATAGGCGCTCGGCCGCGGCCCCGCCCAGCGTCGGCTGCCTTGCACCTGCGTGCGCCGCCTTGCTGTCCCAGGGCGGTTAGGCCCAGCGAGGGGTCTGGTATGGTACTGCGGTTGCGCAGCGGCGTCGGGTGGATGGCCTCGCTCGCCTTGATTGTCGGGATTAGCGTTTTGCCCTCTTCCGTGTTGGATGGGGCAAGCGGTCCTGTCTAGATGTACTGGCTTTTGTTTAGCGCCAAGCACTGCCGGTATCCCGAGCTATTTTAGTAGTTGGTGCGGCTGGCTTTTGCCAACCAATCGCGTCCGGCGCCGTGCGCGTTGTACGGACGCCAGTAGGGAATCAGGCGGATCCATCGCGGAGCGCGCTGCGTCGGCTGTCACACCGTCATGTGTGCTATCTTAACATCGTATGCGCTCCAAGTAAGGGGGAAGCCCCTTGATGCGCTCATTCATAACGCCCATGCCCACCGCCTAAGTAAGCTGCTGGTGTGTCGGATTATGAGTCGTGAAGACTGTGCCCGTCGAGGAGTTCGCGCTCCGTCCTCTCTGGCCCTCGCTCGCTGGTGTCCAAACGCATGTATGTTTGCCGGCGCTGCTGCTCTCACTTTCGAGATCGCGTACGTACGTAGTCAGGCCGCCTGTCGTGTGCCGGACAGGTTGGTATTGCAGCCGCATGTGCCTCAGGGCCAAGGCTCTTGCTCGCGCTGCACTTGCCGGAATGCATGCTCCCTGCCTAGCTGCAAGCGCCCAGCTGCGCTCTTGAGACGGACGGCCTAGTGTGTGCGTGTATGTTTGTGTGGGGGCCGCTGCCGCCGCCGCATGCCGCCTGCAGGCTGTCATGCGGCATCGTCCGTGTGTATCGGTATCGGCGGCTGCCTGTGTAGCTAGGTTGCGACGAGGGTGACACGGTGCTCTGCGCGAGCCGCCAGACACGAGCAAGACAGATAGAGGGGATCGGATTAATGCTCTGTGGGTCTGACGCGACGGGGCGACCTGGGAGTGGTTGGTTTCCCTGAGTGCACTGGATATATAGGTGCGGCGGCAGCACATGGGCGGGGAGCGCACAAGCGAGGCCCCTGGGTCGAGGGCTGGCCGTGCGTGGCTTGATGTTGCCAGGCTGACGTCATGGCCCGCCCTAGCTCGACGTGTTCCACGCCATGACTCGCGCTTCCCGGCTAGGCTGCTGTTGCTGCCAGTTCTGTCCTCTGTCCCTGTCCTGCCAGCATCGCCCCCGGGCTGTGCGGACGTGCTTGTTCGTTGGATCCGCCTTGGCCGAGCTCCCGCACCAGTTCGGCGGCGGCGGCCGAGGTGTTGTAATCACTGCTCTGCAACACGGACGCAAGCCTGGAGCGGTGACCGCTCGGCGCGTCGGGAGCCCGCAGGCGCTGATCCGCAGCTGTTGCAACGTCATCTGACACGACGCGAGTGTGCCGTACAGCCGTACGTTACGTAGCCACACGTACTAGGATGGGCGCTGCCCTGTAGCCAGGGCCCTGCCGCGGGCTGATTATCACCAAGGCGAGCGGCGCACCAGGCCAGCTGCCAGCAGCAGCTGATTGTCTCGGGTGCGGCCTTGCTCTTGCACACGCATACACGTCTGTTGCCTGTACATGAACCCATGTACATACGCAACAGCTGCCACACCGCCACACCATCCGCCACGCACAGTCGCAAGATATCCAAGCCGCAGCAGCAAAAGAGCTGATGCCCGCCCCGAGAGCTGCTGTGCTTTGCTTGCTGGGCGGCTGGGCGGCCGGTCACGCATGCGGGCCCGATGAAACGGCATCACGTTTGTACGGGAGGTAAATCTGTTGCCCGTCATGGATGACGCACGCCGTTGGCCTCATGCCAGCCCTGAAGAGCTGCACGCGCCGTCGCGCACCGCGGGGATCCCACCCGCCCACGCACCCCCTTATGCGGCGCCCGCAGCAGGAGCCACCCCAGAATCACCATGGAGCGAGGGCTAGGAGGGCAGCTCGGCCCGTGAAATATGTAGTTCAATGCCTAGCAGGCCGGAGCAGGGGAGGGCAGGCAGCCACTGGGTGCTTGCGTTGTCACCCTGACCGCTGCCCGTCAGGGTGTCGATGCACCTGATCCGTCGTGACAGGCTTACTTGCGACAGCGTGTCGTAACACCCCGTGCGTAGGGATACATTATTGTTTGACAACCCGACCACCCAAACGCTGTCCAGATCGGAAAGGGAAAAGCGGCGCAACCCCAGACTCCTAGTCCATCCATCGTCTGGGCTGCCGGCCGCCCCCCGACCATCGGGGCACGGGGCTTCGTCAGTTGAGAGCCTGGACACGCAGACGCGCGCCACCCTATCAACTGGCGAACTGGAACTCGTCTGGAACTCGACCACCTGCTTTCTTCACACGGACGTGGCCGGGGTACGCTTGCGCGCATGAAAATGCTGGCAAACCTTCCCCCGGCCTCTAACTAGCACACGCGCATGGCTGCCATTGCAAAAGCCGCCCCGCAGCAAGCCAGGCACGGCTAAGAGGCAGGGGCTCGCAACTGCAGCAAACTCAGCCCCCGACACCGCTACGCTGCCGCTTGGCGCTGCCCGAGGCCGAGCTCGGCCGCTTGCCGCGGCCTCCGCACCCGCCCCGGCTGCCGCTGCCCGGCCCGACGGTGGCGGCGGTGCCGCTGCCAGTGGAGAGCTTGCCCCTGCCCCCGCCGTCAGAGCTTGGGCACCCGCGCTTGACGCGGCCCAGCCCTCCTAACATTTCAGGCTTGGGTCCTGAGTCAGAGTAGTGTCATATGTGTACGGTGGGTGGGACGCGAGGGTGAGAGGGCGCGACGGCACAGTGCGCGGCAGGGGAGGGGGCGTCGGGAACGGCCAGGCACTATCCTGTACCTATCACCCCTCCAGGGGAGTAATTTACCCTTCGGGGATAACCAATGACGCCCTTGGCCTATATGGCTGTGAAAGGCACCTCCGGATTTCACAACCCGGCCCCCTTAGACCCTTTTTGACTAGGGCAAGGTTGTCGTAAGGGGATGTGGGAACATCTGTACAGGATGCCGTGCAGGACTCTTTCCGTTCATGAAGCCATCGTCATTTCGTGCCAGCCGCGGGCTTTGAGGTCCGATTGGATATTATACATCAGTCAAGTCGAACGCGAAGTAGCCATGGGGAATGGCACTTTTTATCTGAAGATCAAAATTTGATATTCGTGAAGAAAGACCATAGCCCAGAGGTAAAGAAACGCTCGTAGAACCACGTAGCTCCTGCGGTACTCGCGTTCTGCTTGTGGTGCATATCCTATAATCTAAATGAGTGAAAGAGGTGTGCTCTACGCAAGCACGTTGTCTGTGTGTTACGGCTTACACCAGAGCCTCTATAGTACAGAAACGGCACCATGCAATTTGGGTGACGTGTGACGGGCCGTGCGTACCAAACTAATCACAACTTAAGAAAGCCTAGGACTGCAAATGTACTCATGAGTAACAAGGGCCTGGCGCTCGAGGCGGCGAGCACCTCGGCGCTCCACGCGCAGTTCGGCGACGCCGATGCTGCTGTAGTCGCTGTGTCTCTTGTATCTCTATGCGAAGCTACGAGTGCATCAACTGGCTGTGTGTCGTCGCGGACAGGAAAGGAGCTTCGGGCTGACTGGTGGAATGCCGCAGCCGAGCGCTTACCCAGCAAGCTCGCTGCTCACAAGTATTCTCAACATCACCTTTATGAACGTCCTGGCGCGGCGCATGTCATTAGCACTTTGCGAGACGCCATCGACTTGGACAGCGTTGCCAGCGTTCTGGTTGGTGAATTGGCGCCAGCGCAGCTATATTCAGACACCTGCAGCATACAGGCGCTGCCTATAAGGCTGCTGCCAGATACGGGGGTCGGGCTTTCCCGAAAAAAGCGCCGCACGTTCGTCTTCAGCTGCTTTCGGCCGCGAACCTCAAGCAATGATGGCGCCGACAGCAGTCAAGGCGTTGTGCTTGGCACGCTGCTGATCCAGCTCACACCCGTTCAAGAATCGACGCCACCGTCTGCGGCGTACGTACCCGGCCGCCTCGGAAACAGCTATTCAGCCAGTGCCGCGTCGCCCAACGCTCTGTTCAGCGGCCTGTGTCTTGAGGGCCTGCCCGTCATCGTCACCGCCTTCACCGCGGACGGCGACTGCTGCTACCAGAACGCCGCCTCGCTGGGCTACTATGGCGACCGCCGCCACGAGGCCGCTGCGGTGGACGGCAGCGGCGACCACGGCAGCGGCGGCGGTGGCGGGGGCATTCTGTCTGAGCTGTTCGCCACCGAGCCCACGAGGCTGGGGCCTATGCTGGCGGCGGTGATGCAGCAGGGAGCGGTGTGGGAGGGTGAGCGCTGGGAGGGCTTGGTTGAAGACAACCGAACACTTCGTCGCTTGGGCTCACACGCCGCCACGACAGCACTGAGAGCCATCGGGGCAGACCCTCTCTATCGTGTCACGCCCCACTCACCTCCAACCCACACCCGCGCAGGCATCGTGCGCGTGCCGGCCTGTCTCAACCCCGCCGGCCCGCTGCCTTCGGCCTCCTGCTGCTGCTCCGCCGCACATGAGCAGCCGCTGCACCCCGGCGTATCGTCCGAGCGGGCGTCCACCGCGGTCGCGGCAGCCAACGCCATCTGGCGCGCCGCCAGGGAGCAGCTCGGCCCAACGGCCGCCACCGGCGCAGTCGCAACTGCCGGCGCGACGGTTCAGGAGCAGGTGAGGCTGTTGCGACTGAGGGCTGTCGAGGATGGCTGGACGGGCGTCACATGCGTCGGCTGCAGCAGCGGCGGGCGCGCCTTTGGACGGTCGCACGCGGCCTCCATGCGTGCCGGCCGTACCTTGTCTTGGTGGGGGTAGACTGGCACGCTGTGGCGTCTGGCGCCAGCTGTCGTGTCTTGGTCGATGGAGTCGGTACAGTCTCCCGAGTTGGATCGTCGGCGTATCGATATAATGGAACCAAGATGGCTGCTGGTCTTGCGAGCTGGGGTCTTCGTGGGGTAGGGAAATGGGGGCCCTGGTCCGCCCGGGGGGCCGTCCGCCTAGTTGCAGCTTCGCATGCCGTCAAGTCGGCAAGGCAGAGGCGTGCTGCCGCGACGGTGTTGGTATTGGCGAAAGGAATCCCACGAAGCTACAGCAACGGCGGCCCCGGAGCTCCTCTTCCCTCCTCGCCATTCTGATGTACGGCCGGGCCGGGCTGCTGGCACATCGCCCGGCCCTGTCTCGGGGCACCCAGCCCTTGCTCAGCAAAGACACAGGTCACCCCTTGGGTTTCCCGCATTATGCAAGGCGCGCCTTCAATCCCTCGCCGCTCTTCGCGCTTGGACGCGCATGTCGTCTTGCCTGCTGTACGCACTGCTTGCCTTGCGGCCTGCTGAGAATGGGCGCCCTCAGATGCCGTGGCCGCCCCTGGCCCCCAGGCGACTTGGTCATCCGGCGACGACTGGGAGGCAGCTGCGGCGCCACGGCACAACGGCGCGCGGCCGCCGCAGCACCGGGGCCGCGTCCAGGTGCCGCTTGATCGCTCCGGCACCGACACAAGCAGCGGCTTGGGACAAGGCCACGGCGACGCAGGCCTTGGCACGGGCGAGGGCTCACGCTCGCGGCGGGAGCAGCAGGTGGCGGTGGCGCTGGAGCTGGAGGACGTGCTGGGCTTGCGCTTTGGTACGCCGCCAGGCGCCGGGCCCCGACTCGGCGCCGTTGCCGCTGCCCTCGGCCACGGCAGCGGCCAGTGCGAGGCCCGCGGTCGTGGCCGCAGCCGGGCGCGCTCGCTGCTATCCCTCGCAACCACCGCTCGGTCGCCGGCCGCCAGCTTTGCCAACCTGCGCAGCTCGGCGGGGTGGGTCCCCGCCGGCACGCGCGGCGGCGGCGCCGGCGCCGGCGGCGGGCTCGCGGCGGCGGAGGACGCGGCCGGGTCGGTGCCTGGCGCTGACGCCGGCGGTGAGGCCTCGTCCCTGGAACGCGCGGCGCTGATGTTGCTGGCGGGCGACCCGTTCGGGGACGTGGGCTCCGCCGGCTCCTCCATGCTGGTGGGCGCAGCACGCGGCAAGACCTCCACGGGCCTGCGCGGCCTGTCCTCGCGGCGCGCCTCGCAGCGGCGCTTCGCGTGCGCCGACCCGCTCGCGACCAGCACCTGGCAGGTGGGCTGCTGGGTGGTTGGGCGATTTACGGCTGGGTGGTTGGGCGGTTGGCGAGCGCTCGACAGATGGGCGGCGGAGCCAGAGCGGCTGCCAGGAGCGTGGGCCGCGATGGACCGGGGGCTGGGCGCTCAGCAGCTCGTGTTGCTGCGCCTGACGATCTGCCTCCGTGCCTCCGTCGCGCAGGTGCTCTACGAGCCGACGCTGGGGTCAGGCGTCGCCACCAGCGCCGCCGAGCTTGGGACCACGACCAGCGGCTGCGAGGCGGGGACCCTGTCGTCGCTGCTGCTGCTAGGCGCCGAGGAGGGCCCGCAGCGCAGCACGGCCGGTGCTGCGGAGCCGGAGCAGGGGCCGGCGGAGCCGCAGGACGTGGCTGGCGCAGGCGCTGCCCGAGCCGCTGCCGGGGGCCCCTCTCGCGCCCAGGCACGGGCCAGCGCGGACGCCGACGACAGGGCCGCTGCAGTGGCTGGGAGCCGCCGGTCCGGCAGCGATGCGACAGAGGGCTCACAGACGGACCGGCTGCAGCCGCTGGAGGTGGTGGCAACGGCGGCGGCGCAGCGCAGTGCCGCCAGCGTGACCGTGGCGGCGGCTCGGCGGCTGGCGGCGGCACTGGGCGGCAGTGGCGGCTCCAGCTCCGGTGGCTTTGGCGTCGCAGGGCTGACTGTCGACGGCCAGATCCGCGTGCTGATGAACCAGGACGTGTGCGGTGGCGGCGACGGGTTTGCGTCTCGGTCGCCCGCCAGAACCACCACCGGGCTCGTCCCCGGAGCTGCGTCAGTCAGCCGAGCGTTCACTTCGAGTGGCCACACCGCCACGTCGGCTGTGCGGCCGCCCCATTCGGTGCGTGGCTGTGGGCATGCCATTTGCGCACGGAACGCGCACACGGTGCTTGGTGTATGATGCTCACTGCCACGGAGCATGCTCTGCATCATCGACGCTGGGCTACCATGCCCCATTCCTACGCACGCCCGGCGCCCCGCGTAGCACTTGCCCCTGCCTGCTTGCCGACGCACTCCCTTCGCCCACTCCTCTCTTTCTGCCCGCTCCTCCTGACGCATTCCTGCCCACTGCTCTTCCTGCCGTTGCAGCGCCGCGCGCTCTCGGCCCGAGCTCTGCTCGCGCCCGAGCGCCTGCAGGCCGCCGCGGCCACGGCGGCGGCGGGAGCCCGGTCCGGTGTGGCGAGCAAAGGCCATGGCGGTGGCGGTGGCGAGGCAGCCCTCCGTGCAGCGCCAGCAACAGCTCGACAGAACAGCTGCCACGTTGTGGGGTCTGTGGGCAGCATGTCGAATCGGGACGCCGCGCCGTACAACTCCCAGACGCCCGGCGCGCATGGCTCGGGCCAGGTTGCGATGGCGCCTCGCGTGCTGCAGTTTGCGCAGTCGTTACGGCTCGCACCGTCTTCGGTGGGAAGCGGCCGTGCCCGCAGCACAACCGCTGCCTCGCATGTAGAGGGCTTGCTCTCGCCGGTGGCAGCTGCGGCAGATGCCGAGGAGGAGCCCATCGGCGGCTGCAAGGCGCAGCAGCTGCAGCGGGGGGAGGCGGAGCGTGAGGAGCGCAAGGCGGAAGGTGCAGGCGGTGAGGAGCCGGCCAGCGGTGCTGACGGCGGCGGCGGCGGCATGGCGTGGCACGAGCTGCGGGCTGCGGCGGTGGTGGACCCAAGCAGCGGCGCCAGGTGGGGTGAGGGGCGAGGGGCAGGGATGTGGCTCGAGGGGCCGGTCAGGGGCCCAGCTGCCGTGGCGGGAGTTGGGGGCGGGAGCGTAGACGTGCGTGTCTCGCTGCCCCCTGCTGCCCAAGCCTTGCGAGAGCTGCTTTCCCGCCACCTGCCCCAACCAACCAGTTACCTGGTGCTCATCCAGAAGGACGTCACGGTCAAGGTGGACACGGAGAGGCACATCGCGCAGGTGCGGCAGAGGGGACACTGAAGGAGAGGGACAGGAATGTAGTGCGCCTTGTTGGTCGTGGAAGGCACCCGGCGCCGTTCGTCAAGTATGTGATCCCTGGCGCTCCGTCCCTCGGTCCTCAGGTGTCGGAGGTGGAGCACCGGCTGCTGGAGCAGATCTTCCCCCGCCACGTCCTGGCTTACATGACGGAGGAGGGCTGCGGCCCGGACGAGCAGCTGCAGCTGCCACAGGCCCTCGCCGAGCAGCTGCAGGAGGAGCAGGGCCGGGCGCCGCTGACGCCGCCTCCCAACTGGCGGCCGTATGTACGCGACTGTACTCGGCTCGCCACGTGGCACCCGCAGGTGCGGCGTGGGGCCATAACGGCTCAGGGTAGGGGGCTGGGGCGCTGCAGAGGGCGTGTGAGCACGGCTTTTGATTTCGTTTGTCCGTGTCTCCCTCACTCCGCTTCTCAGGTCACGCTGCTTTTTGCCGACATCCAGGGTGCGACGGCTGGGATCCGGGCAAGCGCTGTGCTGCTCCAGACCCTAAATGCAACTGGAGTGACCCTGTTTCACCCTCGGCCCTCCGCGCATCCCCTCTGC
>BDDC01000187.1:0-55697 GCA_001662425.1 Chlamydomonas sphaeroides | reverse complement strand
GGGTGCCCACGACGCCGCTGACGACGGGGCCGCTGTGGATGCCCACTCGTATCTTGACTGGCTCGCCGCTGGTGGGCAGGACCATGCGGCTGGCGCAGCGGAGCATGGTCTGGGGGCGAGCGTAAGACGAGCAGACGGTTCAGAGAACAACACCGGAACAAGAAGCATCGGCAGGAAACACCACTCCTCTAAGCAGTGCACCCCACCTGCGCGAACGCAAGGACCTTGTCCGCGTGTCGCGGGTCAGCCTCGCCCGCAACCGCGGCCATGCCGTCGGCGTCCTCCGAAATCAGCCCTCCAGCCACCACATAGCAGTCGCCAATGGTCTCAACCTGGGGCGAGGGGAGGGGACCGGCAAAGGAGTTCAGAGCGGGGGCTGGGCATGAAGGTTATCCGGAAGAATGGCAGCTCGCCCCGCTCTCCTCGCTCGCACTTTGTAAACGCCGTGCGAGTCGAGCGCTGCGTCAAAGGCCACAAAGAGATCGTTGAGGAAGCGCATCACCACCGTCGGAGGGAGCTGCTTGCACATGGGCGTGAAGCCTGCGGTGGCAGAGGGGATGCGGGAAGGGCCGAGAGTGAGACAGGGCCTTCCGTCCTTCAGGAGGGTGCAGAGTTTCGAGCAGCACAGCGCTTGCCCTGACCACAGCCCTCGCACCTTGGATGTCGGCAAAGAGCAGCGTGACCTGAGAAGCGGAGCGAGAGAGACACGGACAAAAGAAATCAAAAGCCGTGCTCACAAGCTCTCTGCAGCGCCCCAGCCCTCTCCCGTGCACCATTCTGCTCCAATCATGCCGCACCTGCGGGTGCCACGTGGCGAGCCGAGTGCAGTCGCGCACATAGGGCCGCCAGTTGGGAGACGGCATCAGAGGCGCCTGGCCCTGCTCCTCCTGCAGCTGCTCGGCGAGGGCCTGCGGCAGCTGTAGCTGCTCGTCCGGGCCGCAGCCCTCCTCCGTCATGTAAGCCAGGACGTGGCGAGGAAAGATCTGCTCCAGCAGCCGGTGCTCCACCTCCGACACCTGAGGGCCGAGGGACGGAGCGCCAGGGATCATATGCTTGACGCACGCCGCCGGGGGCCTTCCACGACCAACAAGGCTCACTGCATTCCTGTCCCTCTCCTTCAGTGACCCCTAAGCCTCACCTGCGCAATGTGCCTCTCCGTGTCCACCTTGACCGTGACGTCCTTCTGGAGCAGCACCAGGTAACTGGTAGGTTGGGGCAGGTGGCGGGAAAGCAGCTCTCGCACGGCTTGGGCAGCAGGGGGCAGCGAGGCACGCACGTCCACGTACCAGCCCTCAATTCCCGCCACGGCAGCTGGGCCCCTGACCGGCCCCTCGAGCCACATCCCTGCCCCTCGCCCCGCACCCCACCTGGCGCCACTGCTTGGGTCCACCACTGCCGCAGCCCGCAGCTCGTGCCACGCCATGCCGCCGCCAGCGCTGCTGGCGCTCTCTTCATGGGGGCCGCTCGGGTGCTGCTGGCTCGCCTGCTGGCTCGCCTGCTGGCTCGCCTGCTGGCCGGCTGCTGGCCGCGGGTGCTGCCCAGACACGGGGCTGGCCGGCGTCCGCGGCGCATATGGCCCTGTGCCTGCGGCGATGGCGGCGGCCGCGGCCAACGGCTCTCTGCCGGCCGTCCCTGCCGTGCTGCCGCTCGTGGATAGCTGCCCCATGGCGGAAATCCGCGACGGCGGCCGCCCAGCGTTCGAGACTTCCATGCTCGCCCTCCGCGTCCCGGGCGACGCCTGCTGCTGCTGCTGCCTCAGCGACTGCGCAAACTGCAGCACGCGCGGCGCCGTCTGCGATGCCGTTCGAGACGGCGGCCGCGAATGCGAGTTGGCGGTCGCCGCGGCGGGCGGCTGCGCGAGGGACGACCCGGCCGTGGTGGTGGGTAACATCATGCCTACAGACGAGGCCTTGGCTATGCGCCAGCCAAAGCCAGCGGCGCCGTCGCCTGGGCTCTCCGGTGAGCCGGGGATCCCCCCGGGGCTGCCAGCGGCGGACCCGGGTATCGCAACCTGTAGCGCCGCCGCCCGCAGCTGCTCCTGCTCGGTTGTGATGCGGGCGGACATGGCTCGGCGCCGGCGTGTCGGCAAGCCCGAGCCAGGGCCCGAGCCAGAGCCGGCGTCGGGCCCCTGCTCGACGTCGAGTCCGTCTCCAACGCTGCGGCTGCCCATCAGCAGGGCGGCAGCTGGCGAGGCGGACTCTTCGAAGCTTATGCGCGCGCCGCCTGGCCCTGGCCCTGGCCCTGGTCCCGTACGGACCGACGCTGCCGCGTCGCACCCGTCGCCGGCGGCTGGAAGGCCGCCGTGGCCTGGGCCCCTGCCCCCGCCGCCGCCACCACCGCCCAGCGCCGCCGCCCAGCGCCGCGCCGCCGCCACGTTCGCGTTGACGGCGCTGCGCTGCGCCGCCGCCGTCGCCACCACCTCCAGAGGCTGCAGCCGGTCCGTGTTGCCCGCGCCCTCAGAAAACTCGCTGGTCGCCGATGTCCTCGCCTGGCCCTTGCCCTGGCCCTGGTCGAGGCTGCAGACCACCACTGCTGCCTGCTCGCTGTCAGCAGCCTCGCCCTCGTTGGCAGCGATTCCCGTGTCCACGAGCGTGGTCATGCTGGCGGGGCCGCTGGCCGTCACGAATCCTCCGGTGCTGCCGCGACAGGAGGCCGCCCGCCAGACAGAGCCCATTGCAAAGGCGTTGGCACCGCTGGCGTCGGCGCCCACCGCGAGCCGCGTGTTCTGGTCGGCGCCGCGCCGCATGGTCGGTCGCCTGCTAGGCAGCCCATGGCAGGCAGTCAAGGGGTTATCGGCAGGCACGGAATGGCGGGTGCACCGAGGGTGGACCGCGCTAACTTGTCACACGCACGCGCTCTGCAGTGCCAGGGCCACGGGCAGGGCATGCGAGAGGCAGCGCAGCAATGCACCGACATGACCCCTAGCCTCCCACGCGCCGGGCAGATGCAGCCCAAACCGCCGTGCGAAGGGGCTGCCCGAACCCAAGCGCACGCGCCGAGACCTCTGGGACCTGCCTCGCCCCGAGCCCATCGGAGTTGTCCTTCTTGTAGTATAGAATTTCATGCGCGAGTGTCAATAGCAGCGCGCACAAGCTCCTACACAGGGCACAACCGCACCCACCAAGCGTTGGGCGTGGGACCGGTGTCAAGATCTGCCACGCCGTCCGCCATTGTTGACAGCTCGCCCGTCCGATCGCCGGTGGCAGCGCGCCGCAGCGGGCCGTCCTCCGACTTTGCGAGTAGACCGGAGAGCCCTGCTGGGTCGCAGCTGCTGGCAGCAGCGGCCGCGAACCCGGTGCCGCTGGTGTGGTGCGAGGCGAGGGGGTCGTACAGCACCTGCGTCCGTGGCGGCGCAACGGGCGACACAACATGGGTGGCGCCGCATGGCCGGGTTGCGGGTGCCGCTTGATAGTCTCAATAGTCGATGCCGTCAAAGCGTCAATCGAGCCTATCTCGTTGGATCATCGACGCATCAATGGGACGAATGTACGAGGGCTGAGGTGCGGCCCACGTCCATTGAGCCATGGCCGCACAGCGGCGGCTGAGTGCAGTGGGGCCCGAGGCGTGCCGTGCCGCACCCCGCCCGGGCCCTCGCAGCCCAGCCCCGTGGGTCCACGCATCAGGCCCACGGCGCGGTGCGCTTGACCCAGGCTCTAGCCTTCGCGACATGCCCTTGATATTGCCCTCGGCATGGCCCCCAGGTGCCACGGACCGCGGGCCTCCCGCCGGCTCCCGTCGCCTGGATGGCAGGCCGTGACACCACCGCAGCCCCGGCCCTGGGCCCGGCTCTGACCCTTTCCACACAAGACCCAGACAAACGCCGCCCACCTGCCAGGTGCTCGTCGCGAGCGGGTCAGCGCTCGTGAAGCGCTTCCGCGTGGCTGCCCGCTGCGAGGCGCGGCTCCTCATGCCAGGCTTGCCGCCGTCGCCGCGGCCGTCGGCCCCGGCGCCGCCGCCGCCCACACCCGTTGGCGTGTCGGCCCCGGACCCAGCGCCCAGGCCGCCGGGCTCTTCAGCAACAGCGCCGCATAGGGCGGCGCTCAGCGGGGAGGGCGGCTGGGCTCGGTAGCCCATGGTCGAGCCGCCAGTGCTCAGCACCGTGTGGCCGTACCCGCGCCCCTGGCTCCGCGCCGAGTCCCAGGCGGCGTCAACTTCACCGTCGTCGGCCCCGGAGCCAGCGCACGCGTCCAGCATTCGCGCGCGCTCGGCGTGGGCGCGCGCCGTTGACACCGGCAGCGTGGGGGCCGTGAAGGAGAGGAACGCGGCGCGGCGCTGCTGCTCGGAGGGCAGGGCCAGTGAGCTGCGCCGCGCCGAGGCGGACCGCGCGCCCCCCAGCGCGTAGCGCAGCCCCAGCGCGGCCTCGAGCAGCGGCAGCTCCGGGTCCACCTCTGCCTCGTGGTCATGGTCGTGGTCGTGGTCGTGCCCGTGGGGCCCCTCGTCGCCGCTCCTCAGGTCGCCCTGGCTGCCCCCGCTGCCCTTGCCGCGGCTGTCGGTGGTTCGCGCCCCCAGCGACGCCGCCTGCGGGTTCGTGCTCCGCAGCGTGCTCAACGCGCGCATCAGAGAGCTCAGCATGCTGCTGCTGGCGGCGGTGCCGGGATTGGGCGGTGGCCCTGGGCCAGCTGCGAGCAGGCTGGCGCCGCCTCGCGCCCTGCCGGCAGCCGAGCCGGCAAGGACCTGGCTGATGGAGGAGGCGCGGGAGGCGAGCGACATCAGCAGCCGGCGGTCGGCCTGCTCAACGCTGCCGGCGGCCGCAAGGGGGACGCCGCCGCTGGTCTCGGAGGGCGAGTGCAGCTGGGCATGCTGAGACGGGGTGGGCGGCATGGCCGCGCCCGCGCCCGGCGAGGGTGCGGCGGTGGCGGGGTCGTGTTTGAGGCCCTGGCCCTGGGGTGGGCGAGCAAGAGCGACACAGGGAGAGCACATGTCGGGAGAGTTGCGCGGCGGGGGCTTCATAGGACGGGGTCGGTGCTGCGCCCCCGTACTGGACTCTGGGCATGGCGCCCGGAAGGACTGCGAACCATCAGAGGGAGCTGCGAACAGAACCGTAGCTCGGGCTGCCTCGAGGGCTGCGCGGGCCTGCAGCCGCACCTGAGGTCGAACCTGCACCGGCGGTGGTGCGAGGGAGGCGGCGGCAGCGGCAGTTGGAGCGCCGGCTGCAGAGGCATCGCCAGCCGCTGCGGGCGGCCCTTCGGGCAGGGCTGCGGCTGCGGCGCAGGATGAGGCCGACGGCAGCGCGCCGAAAGGGTTGAGGCAGGCGGGCACGCGCACGATGCCTGCGCGGGGTGGGTTGGAGGTGAGTGGGGAGTGAGGCGGTGCGTGGTGATTCGGTGAGACGCTACCACGGGAGGCACGACGGCAGGGTCAGCGTTAGCAGGCCCGGCTTCTTGCAGCGAAGGCGTCACGAGTCGCTCACCCTCCCACACCGCTCCCTGCTGCATCACCGCAGCCAGCATGGGCCCCAGCCTCGTGGGCTCGGTGGCGAACAGCTCAGACAGGAGGCCTCCGCCGCCGCCGCCGCTGCCGTGGTCGCCGCTGCCGTCCGCCGCAGCGGCCTCGTGGCGGCGGTCGCCATAGTAGCCCAGCGAGGCGGCGTTCTGGTAGCAGCAGTCGCCGCCCGCGGTGAAGGCGGTCACGATGACGGGCAGGCCCTCAAGGCACAGGCCGCTGAAGAGGCCGCTGAAGAGGCCGGCGGCAGGCCCGCCGACGGCCAAAGAGCTGTTTCCGAGGCTGCCTGGTACGCACGCTGCAGACGGCGGTCGTTGAACGGGTGTGAGCTGGATGAGGAGCGTACCAAGCACGACGCCTTGACTGCTGTCGGCGCCATCATTGCTTGAGGTTCGCGGCCGAAAGCAGCTGAAGACCGATGTGCGCCCTTTCTTCGTAAGCCCTATTTCCGTCTCCTGTAGCAGCTTTATAGGCAGAGTGTGTATGCTGAAACTCTTTGAGCACAGCTGGGTTGGCGCCAAATCGCCAGCCAGCACGCTGGTAATGCTGTCCGCACTGACGACGTACCGCAACGCATCAAGGATGCGCGCAGCCGCGTCAGAACTGCTTTGCGACGACTGTACTTGAGGCTGTTTGTCAGCAGCGAGGGTGCTGGATAAGCGCTCTGCAGCGGCATTCCACCAGTCCACGCGAAGCTCTCTATTTCCAGGCAAAGACGGCGCATGGTTATCATGGCCGTGTGCTGTTGGCGAGCATAAAAGCGACACAGCCACAACGGCGACGTCGTGGTCGCCAAACTGGGCGCGGAGCGCTGAGGTGCTCGCTTCGAGCACCAGAGTAGCAGCAGAGCTGCTCATACGTACATTGCGAGTCAAAAACACGCGTGTTTTTGGCCTCAAGCCTGGAGGTTTGCACAAAACGCCCTCGGTTTAGGTGTCTGACAGCTTAGGGATCTGTGGGTGTAACTTAAGTGTGGATAAGTGCAATCTCTGTTGCGCCTAGGCAAATGTGTTACACGGACACGCCACACCCACGTGACCCACTGAGCGCCCCCACCCCACCCCACCCCACCCCCGGCCCCGTTTTCAGGGGAGCCCGTTTGTCAGGACCGCCGACTGTCAGGTTACAGCTCGCCTTTGAGAACTCTGAAGACAGGTTGAGCTAGGGCCGCATGTGCGGGTGCGCAGGCATGTCAACCCCCAGGCGGTGATGAGTGCCCGTCCGCTGAGGGCTGCGTGCATATTGTGTGCGGCGACGCGCACCCAGACCTCGTATCCAAGTCGATAAACCGATGTTATATATTGAGTTGGACCGTCAGCGTATCAATACAGAAAGATCCGAGGGCCCGGCGCAAGCGGCTGTAGCGCGTCACACGATCCGCGTACGTGGTTGCGGTGGCAGCCTTGCTGCGTCCATACAATGCATATGTACTTAGGCGCAGGACGCAGCCAGGCAGCACAACAGCCGGCAGCGACCCAGCCAGCTGCCCGGACATGCTTCGGCCCCAGGGCTGCCTTGCGACACAGTCGGCAGCTCGGCACAGCGCACATCGGCCCCACAGCAAGTAAGCGGCAGGCAGGGAGCGGCCGTACGGCAAACGTGTGCGCACATTGCCGCGCGCACAAGGACCCTCGGTGGTGGGCGTGGGGTCTCCCCATACACGCCCGCCCTCCTGAATGTAACGACACGTGTTACACACGAGTCGTAACCATTTCTATTTCCCTTTATGATAAACTAGAACGAAGTCACAAAAGGAGTATCTGTAACCTGCGAAAACGTGAATTCATCGATGTCTCCTGCGTAGTCTGGGATGAAAGGTGACGGCAGGCAGGCCACAATTTCTTTCATAAGGACCCAAAGCACACCGCAGCGAGGCTCGGGGCTTCCGGTCCACACACAGGGCTGCCGGCGCGCGTCGGCAGCAGCATGGCGCGCACGGCCACACATGCCGCCTGCTGTGCATCCCGCAAAGAGCACCCGAGCAGCTGGAGGTGCCGCATGCATTCCGCCACGTCAGCGCAACGTGCCGCCACTGACGCGAGCCGGGGCCGCCGCCAGCATCCTGCTTTGCCTTCGTCGACAGACAGCCAAAGCCAGAGCCGAGCGGCCGGCTAGGCAGTTAGCAATGTCGTAGTGTAGTAGTGGTGGTGGGGGGGTGGGGGGGGTGCAGCCAGACCCGCGCATGCCCATGGGCGCCTCGGGTAACCCGGCCGACCAAAGTGATCCCCGGACATCCGCCACCTGGCAATGAACACAGCCCACAGCTTCAAGGGCCATTCGCACCAACGATGGCGAGTTGGGGAAGCGCGGAGCCACAGCGGCGGCCCGGTGCGTGGCTGCCCCTCGCTTGCGGCAGCAGCTCGCCCCCGCCACGGCCCCCGCTCCCGACCTTGCCGTTACACCAGCAAGCGGCGCAACGCCTCCGGCCTTGACCAGCCTCTACCCGCCCACAACTGCAGCTCATGCTGCCGCTAGCGTTGCCAGCTCGTTTGCTGTGCGTCTCTGTTGCGACGACCGCCGGCGCGCGCCCTTGCGTTGCGGCGCGCCATGTGTGCGCCCAATGGCGATCAGCGCCCAATGGAAGTTTAAAATCTATGAATTTTTCTGTGATCTTGCAACCCAAAGCATCTGCAGGACGTGGCCCCCCATCCGGCATAGGAAATGGGCCGACGCCAGCCGCCGTCCGTCCTCCATCGATCATGCGCCAGAATGCAGCCGCCCGCCCCCGCACGCGCACGCCCACAGCCCACACGGCTTTCTGGGCCTGCACTCCTGCCTGCCTCTCGCCTGATCCTGGTGTACCAGCGGCTCACGTGGCAGCAAACGCGCCAACCAGCAGGCCGGGCCCGGCGGACAGCACATACAGGTGAAACGAAAACAGCACACACGCACTCGCAAACACCCGCACACATCCACGGCACGAGCTTGCATGTTACCCCACATGGGGGTGCACAGCTTGCTTGCTGTGCGCATCGGCGGATTGAACAGTTCAGCATGGATCTTGAGCACTTCACTTCAGCATGATCAACTGCAAATTTTGAGCAAGTGCAAGCATGCAATGCTATCTTCCAGTTCGTCGTCGGTGCTCCAGCCCGCTGATTCAAGCATCCTGCCTTCCGCGTCCGCTTGTACCCGGCCGGCATCGCAGGTTCGCCAGCCACCTTCCCACCAGTCAAGCAAGCAAACAGTGCACATGGCCCCATGCACACATCAGCCCTCATGCCAGGCCACGCAAGCGCTGCCATGATTGAGTGCTGGCAGCAGGACGCATCATCGCACGCACAGCACGTCTTCTGTTCTGCACGCACCCCAGCCAACGAACCGCGCTCACGCTACCCAGCCCAGCAGCCTCGTCTCTGATGAACCCCAGCCCCGCCGTCTCAGCACGTCCCCATGTGCCTGAACGCAAGTCTTCTAGCTCACGTCACCGCCAGTGCCAATGTCGCATGCCTAGATTGCGCCGCGACTGCGGCCGTTATCAATCATGGGGTTCCGCCTGGCGTCCTCCTGGCACCCTCAACGTCAGGTCTCCGCCGGCGGCGTCGCTACCGCGATCGCGGCCCGCGTTCTTAGCCGCCGGGGCCTCTATTTGTTGCTGCCGCTGCTCGGCGCTTGCAAGGAACAGCCGCTCGGCTGCAGGCTCCGACCGCCCGACCGCTGCAGCAGTCCGGCGCGGACGCCGAAGGTCAGAGATCCGAGCTCGCGGGACCGGCAGTCTGCCGGGCGTGCCGACACTGCCCCTCACTGCCGCGGCCGAGGCCTATGGACTCCTCACCCCAGCCGCAGCCAGGACAACCCCCACCACGGCTGCGGCGCCGAGCCAGAGGCTCGCCTAGCATGGCTTGCGCCGCGGTCTGCTGGGTCAGGTTCCGCGGGTCGTCGTCGCGCTGCAGCTGCAGCAGCCATTGCGAAGCGGCTGCCTGTGCCGCCGCCCTAGACGAAAGTGGCGCCCCGAAGAGCAGGAGGCGCCGGACCCATGGGTCGCGGTGGTCCACCACCACCCTTCCCCGTCACCCTGCCGCCCGCCTGCCCCTCTTGCCCTGCCCTCAACGGCTCTGGCGGCGGCAGCCCAAGCGGCGGCCCCGCCCGTGTGTCCGTGTCTCTGACCCTCGCTGGCGTATCACTGGGCGCCCTCCGCGCCAATGGCAGGGCACAGCAGGCGCTCGCAGCGGCGGTCGTCGCTGCGGTGGCGCGCACGGCTCCAAGTGCGGCTGGCGCCGGCCTGGTCGCTCGGGTGGTGGGTATGGGGTCCGGAGGAGCCCCGCCTCCAGGCACCCGCCAGAGGTGCGTCGTGCGCCTGACGCTGGAGCTGCAGCGGCCGCCGGTGGCGACTGGCAGCGGTGCTGAGGCCGCTGCGGTGGTGGCTGCACTGCAGCGGGCGATGCTGAGCGGGGCGCTGCAGGCGGCCATGGAGCGGGCAATCAAGTAACGAGCAGCGCACCGAGCATGCATGGCAAGCGGGTTTCAGACGGCAACACTCAAGTCAACTGCCAGACAGCAGGGCACGCGTGTCTCAGTCAAGAGGCTGTCTCCCCGCCACCAGCCAGCCTAGCAGCCAGCAGGCACACGAGCCACAGGTTCCGAGCCCGCCTTGCGGCTACGGACAGCAGCACAATGCAGGGCTCCACGCACCACCGCGGGCCGGCGCAGGCGGCGGCCGTGGTCGCAACCTACGCCCAGCGGTGGGGACTACGCCCGCAAACTTACTTGTTGGCACGAACGCTGCACCGATTCCTTCCCAAAAGTCCGCCATCCCGGGTAGCTAGTGCCATGCCGTACATCAGGGTGCCCGCCGCCCGCACGTGGCCGCGCGCTGCAGCACAGCAGCAGCTTGGGGCGCCCCACAGCGACCCGCCACCCCGCCGGCAGGCACTGATACACAGAAGCACGCGCCTACAACGAGAAGATCTACATCTTCCTGCCTGGGGTCGACGCTACGCTGCCGCAGCTCCCGTCAGTGGCGTACTAAATGAAACCACAAGTTGAGCGAGGATATGCCAGGTACCAGGCCGGTACCAGGCCGCGCGGCGCGTACATCGCAACGGCACTCCCGCGGCAGTAGTGTGCGTGTGTGCCGGCTGTCGCGCGGCTCAGCAATGCGTGCTTGGAGTGCTACGAGTGTTGGAGTGCTTCGGTATGTGGCACGTCCATACGACATGCATCGGCAATGCTTGTGCAGCACTCGCGGCCGGCAGCCCGACGTGCGGCCGCGTGAGGCTCAGCGCGCCGCCGCACACAAGGTAGCGCATGAATGCATGGCAAGACTGCCCCGTGCGAGCGATCAAGTGAATGAATGCGCAACGCCGGTGTACGGCATGTCACGCCCGACACGCCCTTACCCACGCCCTGGCAAAAATGTATGCAATTTCTGCTACTCGCGTCCTCGAACTCCAAACGCAAAACGGCGCATTACGGCGCCTGACGCCGACCGAGGTTGACCGAGGCGGCGCGACCCGCAAGGGCCACACACCCGGCTCGCGTGGTGTCCGACACTTCTACAGGCACGCACGCACGCGCGCACGCACGGCGCACTGCACTGATGTGACTCGTGCAGTTTGCGACAGCTCCATGCTTAGTACGTCCAGCCCACCACCACGCCAATGCATCGCCACTTGGCCCCTAATGACACGAACGCACGTACGCAACGTCCCTACGCCTGCTGGGCTGTAGGCGGCGACTGCGCACGCACGCATTCAAATGCGCAAGTTCGCCTGCCCCAGACTTGAGCCCCCCGAGCTGCTCATTGCTCACTTGCAAGCCTCCTCCTGCTCCCGAGGCGGCGCATAGGCGCAACCCGCCACTGGGCCAACCGCCCATGGGTCGACCCTCGATCGGCCGCCGCCCGCCATATTGTGCCGTCGGCTGCTCCTGCCCAAGCCCAGGCCCACGCCCAGCAGGTCCGAGCTAAGCAGATCACGGGTGTCGGTGCTGGCGCGAGTCGTCATGGCGCCACCGAAGCCGCTGTTGCCGTGGCCGACGTGCGATGAGGTCAGGTGACCGCTCCAGTACAGGTCGCCGGTGCTGGGGGCTGTGGGGAAGCTGAGCGCGCCCCCCGTGGTGGACGCCAGCGACGGCGGTCGCAGCCCCGGCGTCGCGATAGGCGAGAGGCTGGGGAAACTGAGGCGGTCTCGCACGCCACACATGATGGGCGCTGCAACAGGCTCGTGGCCTGTGGCCTCGCGCTGCGGCGCCACACCGAGCGTCAGGGAGCCGCGCCCGTACGAAGGGCCGCTGCCGGCGGTGGCGCGGCTGACCGAGCCCTCATCGCCCCAGCTGCCGCTGCGCTGCCGGGCCAGCTGCGTCTCCTCCGGCAGCTGCGCTTGCGGCAGCGACTGTGTGTGGGCGAGCTGCGGCTGCAGTAGCCACGCCAGGGCGGCGTGGCGGCCTGCCGGGCAGCAGCTGGCGGCGGCGCTGCAGGACTTGTCCAGCGCAGCGCCGGGCGCAATGAATGTCGGCACTAGCAGCTGGGAGGCGTCGTCTGCTGCTGCTGGCGACATCGGACCCAAGGTCTCAGGCGGTGGCACCCGACCCAAGGCCGCGGCGACAGCGGTGGTGAGGTCGGCCTCGGTTGGGTTACCGCCTGGGGTGGGTTTGGTTATGGGTTGCGGGCCGGTCCCTGGCCCGTCCGCGGCCGCCGCCAGTGGCCCGTCAATCCCAGGCAGCCTCGAGGACTTCGGCTGCTGCCGGGGCTGCGGCGGCGTCCACAGGTGGGTCTCCATGAGGCCCTTGCCCTTGACCTCGATGCCGCCCGTGGGGGCCCAGCCGGGCGCGTCGCGACACGACAGCAGCGCCCACTGCATATAGAGGGCAGGATAGCATGGGAGGGCAGGGTTGGTGAGGATTGGGCCGAAAGGGCGCTGAGCGCACAGGCGGTGCCGCTTGCAAGCAGCTGCTCACCGTGTCGCTGCTGACGTGCACGCAGCCGGGCTGCGAGGTGCTCTCCATGCGGCTGGCGGTGTTTATGGTGTCGCCTGGAGGCCGGAAAGCAAGGGACGGAGGGAGGAGACGTGAGCACAGCGCACACCCTCCACCGTCCTCTTGCACTAGCACACAGCAGCCCAAGCGTGCAGCCACGCACCAAACAGGCAGAAGCGCGGCATGCGGGTGCCCACGACGCCGCTGACGACGGGGCCGCTGTGGATGCCCACTCGTATCTTGACTGGCTCGCCGGTGGTGGGCAGGACCATGCGGCTGGCGCAACGGAGCATGGTCTGGGGGCGAGCGAGCGTGGGACGAGCAGACGTTTAAGGGATCAGCACTGGAATAGGGCGCATGGGCACGAAACCCACACACCAGCCAAGCGGCGCCCTTCACCTGCGCGAACGCCAGGACCTTGTCAGCGTGGCGCGGGTCGGCCTCGCCCGCCACCGCGGCCATGCCGTCGGCGTCCTCGGCCATCAGCCCTCCAGCCACCACATAACAGTCCCCGATGGTCTCAACCTGGAGTTGGGGATAGATAGGGAACAGCCAAGAGATTAAGTACTGGGCTTCAGGGCTAGCCGGAACAATGGCAGCGCAACCCTTGCCTTTCCCTCCTTGCTCACTCGCACCTTGTACACGCCGTGCGAGTCGAGCGCTGCGTCAAAGGCCACGAAGAGGTCGTTGAGGAAGCGCATCACCACCGTCGGAGGGAGCTGCTTGCACATGGGCGTGAAGCCTGCGGTGGCAGAGGGGATGCGGGAAGGGCCGAGAGTGAGACAGGGCCTTTCGTGCTTCAGGCGGGTGCAGAGCTTCGAGCAGCCCTGCGCTTGCCCTGACCCCAGCCCTCGCACCTTGGATGTCGGCAAAAAGCAGCGTGACCTGAGAAGCGGAGCGAGGGAGACACGGACAAACGAAATCATAAGCCGTGCTCACACGCCATCTGCAGCGCCCCAGCCCTCTCCCGTGCACCAATCTGCTCCAATCATGCCGCACCTGCGGGTGCCACGTGGCGAGCCGAGTGCAGTCGCGCACATAGGGCCGCCAGTTGGGAGGCGGCATCAGCGGCGCCCGGCCCTGCTCCTCCTGCAGCTGCTCGGCCAGGGCCTGCGGCAGCTGCAGCTGCTCGTCCGGGCCGCAGCCCTCCTCCGTCATGTAAGCCAGGACGTGGCGGGGGAAGATCTGCTCCAGCAGCCGGTGCTCCACCTCCGACACCTGAGGACCGAGGGACGGAGCGCCAGGGATCATATGCTAGACGAGCGGCGCCGGGGGCCTTCCACGACAAACAAGGCGCACTACATTCCTGTCCCTCTCCTTCAGTGACCCCTCAGCCTCACCTGCGCGATGTGCCTCTCCGTGTCCACCTTGACCGTGACGTCCTTTTGGATCAGCACCAGGTGCCTATAATTAGGGTTGGACGTGACAGGCAGGAGGAGTTCACGCTTCACGGCTTGGTATGGCATGGCACGACATGCAAGGGACCATGATGGTTTCAGGCCCACTGCAAATAGCCAGTCACGTCCAACGACAACAATCCAAAATCTTGCCTCAACCAGCCCCACGCTATCTACAGCGCTAGCCCTCCCCCTCGCCCCTCACCCCACCTGGCGCCGCTACTTGGATCCACCACCGCCGCAGCCCGCAGCTCGTGCCACGCCATGCCGCCGCCGCCGCCATCGCCGCCGACGTCGCCGGCCGGCTGCTGAGACTGCTCCCTTCCCCCCTGCTGCTGCTGCCGCGTGCCACAGGCTGCGGACGTCTCGCAGCCCAGTTGCTCCGTATCGGCTGCCACCGACGAATGCGCTCGTGCTGCCGTCGCCACAGCCACAGCTACGTGCGCGGCCGTGCTAGTGCTGCAGGTGGCTCGGTAGCCGCTGGCTGTCGCTGACGACCGCAGCGACTGCGCAAACTGCATCACGCGCGGCGCGGCTGCGTGCGACTGCGGGCGCAAGCTGGGGCACAGCGCGTCGTCGCTCCGCCGCGTGCGGGGCGAGGCGGCGTGGGCCGAGGCTGAGCTGTGGAGCAGCGCAGCCAGCCTGCTGCCACCGTCGGGCAAGGCAAAGCCGGTACACGTGGCCGCGGCGGCGGCGCCCTGCTGCGGTCGCCCTGCCGGCGGCAGCAGCGGCAGTCCTGTGGAGCTGCGGCGCACCCTTCCGTGACAGGCCACGGCAGTGAAGCTGCCTGCGCTGCTGCAGGGGAGCTGGAATGCCGCTGCGGCCGTGGCAGCGGCAGCCCACGGGCTGCCGTCCTCAGTGGTGTCGGGGCCGGCCAGGAGCAGTAGGTGGACGGCGTCGGCGGTGAGGGCACCGCCGCCGCCGCCGCCGCCGCAAGGGCTGCCTTGCAGCGCCGCCCGGCGCCGCGCCGCCGTCACGCTCGCGTTGGCGGCGCTGCGCTGCGCCGCCGCCGTCGCCACCACCTCCAGCGGCTGCAGCCGGTCCGTGTTGCCGCTGCCCAGCCCCGACCGCCGGCCCTCGGCCTCAGCAGCGCCGGCACTGTCCTCGGCCGCAGCCGCGGCCGCGGCCGCCAGCCGGACGAGGCGCCCCAAGCTATCTGAGGCACCGGTATGCGAGCCACCGGCCGCAGCGGCGCCCTGGCCCAGGTCCAGGTCTTGGATGCCGTTCTCGGCCTCAGCGGTCTTCGCTGCCAGGTGCAGCATGCTGGCCAGGCCGGCGGCAGCCGGGGAGCCCATGTCGAGGTCTTGGATGCCGTCGGCGGCGGCCAAGAGCTTGCCGGCCCGCCCAGCTGGGTCCGTGAGCCGCAGGCCGCCGACCTCCGGCCCCAGGCCGCCCGAAGCGCGTTCGTGCTCGTGGTCGCTGGCGAGGGCCTCGGTGACGCCCGCGTGGTGTCCCGAAGCCATCGAGGAGCCGCACATGACCTGCGGGCAGGGGCGATGGTGGGTCAGTGAGGCGAGCGCGGCTGCGGGGTGAGAAAGTCTGCGGGCATCCATCCCAGAGGGCGCAGCATCCCACAGCGCGATGCTCAGCGGCCGGATGCATGCGCGAGTGCGCACTTCAGACAGGATACGATAGACACCAACCGGTGCGCAATGCAGCACACACCGTGCAGCCCCACACCACCACGGCACGCGCGGCGGACGAACCTCCCCCAATCCACCCCCAACAAGCCGCTGGGCGCTCGAGGAGCCGCGGCCCGAGCTCCTCTGCCAACCCCAGTCGTCCGCAGCCGCACCTGCCACGTGCTCGTCGCGAGTGGGTCGGCGCACGCAAAAAGCCGCTGCGAGGTGCTCTTCATCGCACGGCGGCGATGCGCGGGCTTTCCGCCGGGCAGCGCCGGCCGCTGCGCGCCGCCGTGCTGGGCTGCGGCCGCACCCGAGGTGACGCGGGGTTCCGCCAGCGACACATTGGGCGTGCGCAGCAGCCGCGCCGGCTCTGGCGCCGTCCGCACGGCTTCGGCGCTTGTGCCCATGCGCCTGCCTGAGGTCAGGCCGGGCCGCAGCAGCTCGATGCTGCCGCCGCACCGCTGCGGTCGCGACCCCGTTGCGGCCGCCCGGGCACTGCCCGTGCCCGCGGCCCAGCCGACGGAGCTGCGCGCGTGCGCAAACCCGGCTCCCGCGCCAGCCGCCGGCCGCACGCGCGCTGTGAAGGACAGAAAGGAGCGCGCGAGACCGCGACCCACCGGCGAGCCTAGGGCCAAAGGCGCATCGCACGAGTCTGCGGCCGCCGGAGAGCTCGCGCGCAGCCCCAGGGACCCCTCCTCCGCCCGCTCGTCCTCAACCTCCGTGCCGCAAGCCTTGCGCGCCGCCGCGACGTTACAGGGGCTGCTGCTTGGGAGGACCGCGCCCGCCGGTGCGCTGCCCAGCGACACAGCAGCCACCACGCCGGCGGCAGCGAGCCCCGCTGCGCCGGCAGTCGCGGCCGAGCCAGCCCGGGACTGATCCCTGCCAGCCGGCGAGCCGGCTCCGCGCCGCTGTCCCAGGAGCGCGCCAAACGACCCGAAGGACAGCAGCGGGCGGCGCTCGGGCGCCCGGACACCGCTGACGCCGGCGGCCGGGGCTGCCAGTGCGGCGGCGCGCCTGCCGTGTTTGCTGGGCTGGACTCGTGGCGTAGGAGTTGGCGGCGTGGCCGCGCACGGCGACGCCGCGGCGCGCTCGGGGCCCTGGGCGGGAGGGAGGGCCGCGTTGATGAGGCAGGGGTGTGGGTGCGGTGGGGGCAGCGACACCCCGGAGCGCTTGCGAGAGCGCCATGGGTCCGTGCGGCGTGCGGCCCTACGTGACCGAATGTGACCCCGTGCGGCCCCAGCGGTTGGGCGCCTAGCGGCCTGGTCGGTGTGTGTGCGGGAATCAGGGGGCATGCTGCAAGCGCACCATGGCGGCGGGGGCTGTTGGGTCGCCGTTGGCGGCCGAGCCCGCTGCGTTGGCGCAGCCGGGACCGGCCTTGGGCAGCGGCACGGTGCCGCAAGAGGAGGCCGACGGCAGCGGCCCAGCGGGGTTGAGGCAGGCAGGCACGCGCACGATGCCTGCGCGGGGTGGGTTGGAGGTGAGTGGGGATTGAGGCGGTGCGTGGTGCGCCGGTGAGATGCCACCACGGGAGGCACGGCGGCAGGGTCAGCGTTAGCAGGCCCGGCTTCTTGCAGCGAAGGCGTCACGAGTCGCTCACCCTCCCACACCGTTCCCTGCTGCATCACCGCCGCCAGCATGGGGCCAAGCCTCGTGGGCTCGGTGGCGAACAGCTCAGACAGGAGGCCTCCGCCGCCGCTGCCGTGGTCGCCGCTGCCGTCCGCCGCAGCGGCCTCGTGGCGGCGGTCGCCATAGTAGCCCAGCGAGGCGGCGTTTTGGTAGCAGCAGTCGCCGTCCGCGGTGAAGGCGGTTACGGTCACGGGCAGGCCCTCCAGGCACAGGCCGCGGATTGCCCCGAAAGGCGCACCGCCAAGCGCAGACTCGCTGTCGTCCGACGTTGGCGTCGAGGGCTGCAAAAGCAGACGCTGCTTGGGTGTAAGCTGTATGAGCAGTGTCCCAACGACACTGTCCAGGCTGCTGTCAGTGCCATCGTCGCTGGAGGCGTGCGGCCGGAAGCAGCTGAAGACAGGTTTCTTCCGCTGTCGGGCAAATTTTGCTGGCTTTGGCGACAAACATAATGACAGAGCTTGGACGTTGTAGGTGCTTGAGCGCAACCTGCCCGGCTCTAAATCTCCAGCAAGTGCGCTTGCAATGCATTCCAGCCCAACGTCCTCCAGCAGGCTGAGCAGCCAGGCAGAGACATCCGAGCGACTGGATGTCTGTTGAATTGAAGAATTGCTAGTAGCAAGCGCGCCAGGTAAGCGCTCTGCTGCGGAATTCCACCAAATCACCCTAAGCTCACGTCTGAAAACGCTCTTCCCAGCCACCGACGACGAGCTGCTGTGATCAAGCGGCAATGTTGATGATGAAGATACGAGTGACACAGCGACGACAGCGGCAACGCTGCCACCAAACAGTGTGGTCAGCGCCGAGGCGCTCGTCTCGTCTATATCAAGCATACTCGTCTCACATGTGTACTTTGTTTGAGGTGAGGCCAACGCGTCAAGGCCCTTGACTCAAGGGCAGACGTCCAGGACCCCAGGTGCGCCCAAACCCAACGAACTCAATTGAGTCCGAGCCCTCCTGTGCTCCTTGAATCTGCGAAGATTACACTATCATAATGCTCTTAGAAGAACGATCAGCTCCACCTCCTCAGTTGTTTCGCGATTACTCACCCAGGCTCGTCCAGACACATGACGCGAAGTCCACGCACACACATCTACAGGCGGAATTAAAGATAAGATAATCACATTGACTGACAAGTTGAGGTGCAAAATTGGTCAGAGCGTGGCCAATCTCCCCCCTGCCGTATCCCTTCATGACGTGCCAGGGGCAGCTGTCCGCAACTCAGCATTGGGCCTCGCGCAGAGACGCACATTGGTATCTTGTCAGCCATCTAGTATCGCGCGGGGGCGCGGGTGAAGGCGCAGGAGGCGTGGGCGAGGGCGTGGGCGCGGCCATGCGTGGCCATTCGCCAAGCCCGATGCCTGCTCGGGTCCTGGCGTGCATTCAAGCCGCGGCTGTCGCGGACTGTTGGGGTCGCTTGGCGTCCCTGAACAACCCCCGCAACCCGCTGCCCTGGCTCTACAGCGGACGTGTGCCTAGGGGGCGTTTGTGGCTCTGTGGTTGCGTGCCCCTCTGCGCGCTGCGCGCTGGCCTGCTTGCGCGGCCGGCGCACTGTTCCGGCCTGCGTGCGTGCCAGGGCGCGTATCTTGCCCGCTGCGAAGTCACCCGGCATCGGCAACATCGAGGCCTCCTTATGTTAATGGGGAGAAGCACGACGAAGGCAAGCAGGCCGCAAACAGCACGGGAGAACCGCAACGGCATCAACGCTGTTGCCGGACAAGTCACGCGCAATCGACACCACCGTGCACACTGTTGCTGGCGCGCATGTCCCCGCTAGCCCAACCCAAACGCAACAAGGATCAAAACTGTGGAACGGGGCAGAACGGCTTGCCGTGATGTCCGATAAGACGGCGAGACCTATGCGCATTGCATGGCTGGTCCGTGGGTGCACCTCCTTTCGGCGCGACGCCCGTGGGGCTGGGGCTGGTCTGGGGCTGGTCGCCGCCTGCGGCTTGCCGCTAGAGCTCGTGCATGTAGGGGCCACGGGAGTTTTGCCTCCTGCTGCGGCCCCTTGACCATCTGATTGAAATACTCATCTCCCTGGTGTCAGGCGGGAGGGGGGTTCAATCCTGGTGGTGGGCACGACCCAAGCACCCAACCCCAAAACCCCACCACAGCATCCATGGCGCAGCGTGCTAAGAGAGCTTGGGCTAGGGCAAGGGGCAAGGCAAGGCACGGAATTGCGCCGGCATTTGCAGCTGGCCGTCCATGGATGGCCGTGCGTGCGTGGCTACCACTCACCTAGCCGTTGCTGCGCAAAAAGCATGCCACAGGCCTAGCAACCAACCAACAGGGAGCCATCAGGGGAAGCCCCCTGGGCCAAGCGTGACGCCCAGTCCAGCCCTGTCCAGCTTACGGCGCGGCTGGCAACGTGTGACAGCAGCCGGGTGCGCGCATGGCAATGCGGGGCAACACCTGTCAGATAACAGGACTTAAGTGCAGCGCTATGGTCTGACTTTCGCGCAGGAGCCTCGGCAAAGTCAACGCTGCGCGCGGTGCACGTGCCGGAGTCGGGAGCCCTCGACGCCGGCGCGGGGCGCACTTGGAAGCCCCGTCCAGCCCCGTCAGCCAACTGAACGCAACCTGTTGCACACGTAGGCGTACGGCGGGACAGTAGCTGCGCGCAAGGAAGGCGTATAATTACATGGACAGATTGTCGCACGCTTCTCGGGTGTGTTGAAGTTTTGCCCAACGCCACATTGTGCATGCCAGCTGCACCCGAAGGCAATACCGGAAATCACATTTCGACCTCCGGCAAAACCTCTACACTCAGAGACAGCATGGCGTATATGGGGAACGCGCTCGCGTCCAAGGAGCTGCGCTCGGCTCGGGCAGGGTGGCATGCCGGCCGCATGGCCATCACGCGACCGAAGCTTGTAACCAATGCCGCCCGGCACCAGCCAGACATGCGAGAGCATGAAGCTCCGATAGCGGCATGGGAGGCGTCCGCTGCCATCCACACCACCAGCCAGCGCCGCAAGGCAAGTCACCGAGACCCCTGTCGCCAATCGGTTGGCCTGTTGGCGTACATGTTGTGAACGGCCGGCGAGCAAAGCGCCAACCACAGCTACCGAACGTTTCAAGAAACCTGGCGCGCGCTGCCAGCACCCTCCTGCTCCCGCTGGCCCGAGCGACCAACCTTGACCCCTCCTCACGCCCCCTCCACCTTACAAGCCAGCCTCACCGCCCGCGCCTTCCTCACCTCAGACCGCTGGAGCGCGGCAGCAGTGCGCGCGCTGGCGCAGCGGCGGCAGCGCCTCGACCACGCGGTGGCTGAAGGCCCGCGGCACGCAGCCGGCCGGCCGCGGCGAGCTCACGCCCCTGCTGCTGCTCGTGGCGCTGGCGGGCACTGTGCAGACCATCGCGACCCTGGCGCCTGCGCCGTGGCTGAACTGAGCAGGGCTGCGGAGCCAGGGTCCCACACCATGGCCTTCTTCCAGCCGGTATCCCGTTACCCGCCGGGGTCTCACAGACCGGGAAGAGCCTGGGCATTTGCCACACGTGCACCGTTTCGGTTGAGTTGTGGTTGGGCGTTGTTGGTCCGCACACCTGCCCCAGACAGGCTCCCTAGCCTTTGGCTGGGCAGAGGGGGCCACGCGCAAAAACTCCGGGGGTCGTGCAGGCCTTTTGGGATTGTGCTCATGGTGGTTGTAGCATCTATCATGCCGTTGTTGATGGTCTGAGTTGTTGTTGCGAGGCGGCGGTCGAATGCATGAGATATGGCAGTCGCTGGATCGCTCCGGCAGTAAGGTGGCGGCAGCATGCCCGGCATTGTAACATATACCGAAAGGCTTGAGCCGTTTGCAGTCGGGCTACGAGCGACAGGCAGGTACCCGACACGGCACCGTAGACTGACCCGGCGTCCTGCGGCTGCCGCGGCGCAGCACGACAACCACCCACACACCACCCGCCATCCATTGCCCGCCTCGGGCCCCAGTCCCCAGCTTCTGACACACACGCCCGCCCCCATTGCAAGCCCTCCTCCCAACCTGCCTCGCCCGACGCGTCCTGCCCCGACGACTCCTCTTTGCCGCCGCCGCTGCAGCAGCAGCAGCAGCAGCAGCAGCGGCGACCGCGCAGGGCCTCTCACGCACGTCATCATGCCGGCCGCGACGAGTGGTCCACGCAGCAGCCCCACGAGCTGACTGGCGCGACTGGGCCGAGGGGCCGAGGGGCCGAGGGCCCAGGGGCCCAGGGGCCCGGCCGCAGCCCGGCCTGCCTGCCGCCGCCGCCGCCCGCCCCACGGCAGCAGCGTGGGGTGCCCTCGGCGCCCACGCTCTGCTGCTGCACGTCCGGCCCCGCATGCGCAGTGCTCCTGCTTGGACTGCGACTCGGCTTGCCGCACCCGAGGCGTCACGCTGGCGCACGGCGGCGCACGCCAAGCCACCCCGCTGCGGCCGCGGCGCAGCCGAAGCGCCTGCGCGGCCGTGTCCGCTGCCGACGCCCTGGCGCTGCCTCGCCGCCGCCGGCCATGCCGCGGCGGTGCCGTGGCTGGTCTGGGTCGCCGCCTGCCAGCTAAGCACGGTCTGCTCCCCAGCACTCGCAGGTCCCGGCATGCGGGCTGGGGAGCCGTGCCTGGGGTTCCTTGCCCGTCTGCCCCGGCGCCTTGCGGCGCGGCGCCTGCGCCCCTCGCCGTCGCGACTCCGACAAGGCCCGGAAGGCGTCATTCCCCCCCCCGTAAAAGAGCCGCTAGCCGGCCGGAGCCTGGCGCCGCAGTGCCAGGAGCCGGCGCGAGCAGCGCGCGCTACGTCCAGAGCCGGAAGGTGTTGTCGGACCCTGCTGACACCAGGTACTGGCCCGCGGGGTCGAAGAGCACTGCCTGCACCGCGTCCTCGTGCCCCGACAGCTCCACCTGAGAGGCAGGGGCAGGGGCAGGCGTGGTTGGGTGGGTGGCGTTAGCGTGCGGTGCGCGGCGAGCCACCGAAGCCGTTGGACAGATGCGGCCGGGGCACACGGCTTTCGGCATGAGCGAGGTGCCGTCAGGGCTAACGGACATCACGCGCAGCAAAACGTTGGAATCAGGGCCCGTTCCGAATCTCACAGCAGCCCCAAGCACCTCCCCGCCGCCCTGACCTTGACCCGCCCCCCACCGCATGCCCTCCGGCACACAAGCCCCCCGCTCTCTTGGCCCCTCCCCTGCCCCGCCCTGCCCACCTGCAGCACCCCGTCCATGGTGCTGTAGGCCTTGACCCGCCCGTCGTCGCAGGCCACCGCCAGCACCTGGCCCGACCTGTCGTAGCAGGCCTTGTTGGCGGGGTGCTTGCCTGGGATGGGGGCGGCGGGCAGAGGAGGCGGGAGGTTGCGTGAGGAGTTGAGGACCTGCCATGTGCCTACACGAACCCTGGGTCTATTACCCGCCATCCATCCCTTCCCCCCTCCCTCCATTCCCTCCCCGCCCCTCACCCGTATTGATGGTGGCCACCTCGGCCGTCATGCGCGTGTCCCACAGCTTTACCACGCCATCCGCGTCCGTGGACGCCAGCTGGCTGCCCACGATGTTGAAGGCCACTCCGTTGCAGCTGTTCTGGTGCCCGTAGTAGGTCTGGCGGAGAGGGTAGGGTAGGGGTAGATGACAGGGGCGGCGCGGAGAGGGGCAGGCCAGGGCAGGAGCGCGTGACCGTGTGCGTGCGGGTGAGAGCCCCGGCAGCCCCCCAAACATCGACGCGAGCGCTGAGCGCTCCCAACATGCAATTCCACGTGCCCTCGCCTACCTGCGTGCACAGGCCCGCGCGGGCGTCCCATATGGACACGGTCTTGTCGGATGATGCGGTGGCCAGGGAGGAGCTGGGGACGGGGGGAAAAGGCGGCCAGGGTTGTTGCCGGGTAAGACAACGCACCAAAGCTGCCACGAAGGGTCTTTGCTCCATACGAGACCCATGATTGAAGGCCTATGCATGGCCTATAAGAGGCCTGTGGACGGCCTCTAGAAGGCCAATGGAGGCGGCCGCCTCCCCACCTGAACGGCAGCCACGCCACGTCGTTGACGCTGTCCACGTGGCCGCGCAGCGCCATGCGGCACTTGGAGGCGGGCAGGTCCCACAGCCGCACCTGGGGCGCAGGGGTGCGAGAGGGCGGCAGGGAGCAGGCGGCCGGAGGGCGTGAGTGGGTGCGGCGACCGGCCGGAGCCGGGCCGTCGCACAGTCGCCGGTACATGGCGCGGGACAGGCGGTCGGCGGCACGGGCGCTGGGGCCGGAGGGCAGGTGGCGACGGGCAACCCATGTGTGTGCAGGCTGCGCTTTGCCATTGCTGCGACGCACCGTGTGGTCCAGGCTGCCGGACGCCACGACATCGCCCAGGTGGTGGAAGCGCACCGACCACACGGCCTGGCGGGCAGGCGGGCGAGGGGAGGGCGGGGAGGGGTGAGCTGGCGGGCTGCTTGTGTGTTTGTGTTGGTGCCTGCGAGGCGATGGCGGGTGCCGCACGCACTGGCGGCCCAATTCGACACGCGCGCCGGAGCGCCGCGCCAAGCCCCGGCACCCGGCGCACCTGCTTGTGGTCGGTGAAGGTGGTGACGCAGCGCTGCTTCTCGAAGTCCCAGATCTTGACCGTCGTGTCGCCGCCGCCGCTGGCCAGGCAGGTGCCGGCCGGGTGGAAGTCCACGCCCGACACCCAGTCCTTGTGGCCCTCGCCGCACATGATCAGGTCGCCGCCTGCGGCCGCGGGGGGTGCAGGGCCAAGTTCAAGACTCATCAGGATGCGTCCGGGCTCACGCTGTGGGCCGGACTAGGACGTCCTCGTCTGAGCCAGCCGTCACGGGAGCCCGCACGCAAATACCACCTCGGGGGACAAGCCGGATACGGCGGGGCCGGGCAGGAATGTACAGCAAAGCGCCGTATCGGTCAAACACGAAGCCCTCTCGACAGCGCATCACAGGACGGCACAGCGCAGCTCACCCGGCATGTGCCACATCTTCCACGTCTTGTCGTCCGACGCCGTGACCAGGATGGGCTTGGTGGGGTGCAGCGCCAGGTTGGCCACGCCCAGCAGGTGCCCCTTGAAGGTCTTGTTCAGGCTCAGCATCTTGACAGGCGCCGTCGGAAACTCCAGCTCCGCGTACGGATTGCGCCGCGGCGGCGCGTTGAGAGACGCCCAGCCGCTGCGCGGGCCGGCAGAGGTGGCGCCGGGGCCGCGCGACGCCGCAAGCGATGCGCCGGCGCCGGGCGCAGGCGGCGGCACGGAGGCGGTGAGCGTGCCATTGGCGGGTTGCGGCCCGGCCCCGAGCCGCAGCGCGGAGCCGGAGGCGCCGGCGCCGCCTAGGGAGCGCTCGGCGGAGAGCTGCGCGCCGACGGCGCCCTCGAGCTGCTCGACCTGGGGATCGGGCAGTTCGGAATGGTGAGGTAGAGGGAATGGAGAGGAGGGATGAGCGTAACGAGGACTGCAGCAAGGGCTCGTACGCGGGCAGGACGAAGGACTCCATGCAGGGCGTTGGGTTCATGGTGTGGCAGTCCATGCGGCTACGCACACACTGGGCTTCGCTTCCGCACTGGCACATGAAACTGCATTCCCTCCGCGCACGGCCGACGCGCCACTCTACCCGGAGCGTGCTGTGCCGCGTGTGGGGTTCTGTTCTACCTAAACTGGAACACACACGCAAGGCACACAGCTCACCCGCGTCGCCAGCTTGTCGCGCTCCAGCATGGCCAGCATCTTCTCCTTCATCAGCGTCTCGTACTTCTTCTTCAGCTCCAGGATGGTGGGCTCGTACTTGGCGTAGTGATCCTTGAGCCGCCGCAGGTCCGTGAGCAGCTTGTTCTTCTCCTGCGTGCACCAGCGGCAGTACAGCAGCGGGAGAGGGTGACACGATGCTGAAGCACTCGTCCAGCACAGAGCGCTCTCCCCTCTCGCTGTCTTGCCCAGCTACGCACGCCAGCACCAACACGCAGTTCGGCCCCTTCCCTAGGCCACCTCTGCCTCCCCGCCCCCACCTGCGCCACCCGCTTGTGGTGCATGCGGTGGAAGTCGCGCTCCTTGCGGAACGTGTCCCACGTAGCGCTAGCGCGCGCCGCGATGGTTTTGGCCTCCGTCAGTTCCCGCCGCAGGCCCGCAACCTCGTCCTCCAGCTCCTGGCAGGAGGGTGAGCCAGGAGGGCAGGAGGCCAGAAGGAAGGCAGCAGCGTCGTGACCTGCTGCCCACTCGAACACGCAACGCATGTCAGGGCATGATGAGCGGCGGCAGCGGGGGCAGCGGGGACGGCGGCGCCCTGCACAGCTGCAGGCAGGCAGCTGGCCCCGCCCGCCCGAGAGTGGCAACGACAGCTGCTGCCGGCGCGGTGGCTAAGGTTTGGGGGACGTGGGCTGTGGCACCAGGTGCCGGCGCCCCTGCATGCCATATGGGGTCAGGGCCCTGCTGGCATTGGGGCTGGCACTGGCATCGAGGCTGGCATCGGGGCTGGCGCTGGCGTTAGCGCTGGCGCTGGCGCTGGCGCTGGCGCTGGCGCTGGTTCTGCGCCTGGGTGGGCACCCCACCAGCGTCCGCGTCGTGACCAAGCCATGGCAAAGCTGCTGCCAGCCCTGGTGGCACGGGGTTGCCGCCTGGCCCCGGGCAGGCAGCAGCTCGAGCTCCGTGGCCGGCAAGCGGGGCCTCCCGCGCTCAAGTCCGGGAGCATTCGCCGCCACCTCGCGCTGGTCGGTCAGCCGGCCGCTCGCACGCGAGACAGGCCTCCTCCGCGCTTGTCCCAGCCGCATCCGCTGCCGGTGTGGCGGAAGCTCACGGCCAGCCACTGCAGCCCTGACAAGGGCCCAAGTGGGCCGGTTGGTGCGGTCCTGGCCAGCGGCAGTGCGGACCTGTCCCGGGCGCAGAAGCGGATGCCGCTGGGTGCGCGGCCGCCGGCTGGAAGGTGCCGCCCCGGCAGTCGCAGGACAGTGGTCCCCCTGTCATGCGGCCCGTAGCTATCAGCCGGCAGCTATGATGGGATGTGAACACGCCAGCTCCAAGGCCCACGTCCGGCTGCCAGCCGCTGGACTGCTGCCCAGAAGCTCCAGCTACTTGGGGCGGGTTCGCGTGACGGGTGCGAGTCGCCTCGCCAGCTGTTCGCTCTTGCTGAGTTGTGTTCGGGACTGCAGCTGTTGCTGGCTGCAACGGGAGCGACCACTCCGCCGCAAGGCTGGAGGCCGTGAGGGCCCAAGTGCCCGTGCAGCAGTGCCCCGGCACCTGTGGATGCTCAGCCCTGGCCTCGCACGCCGGCCTTCACCGCCGCTGAGACCTGCGCTGTCGATCACGGCGTCCGTAGACTGAGCTTCTGTAGAGGGTCCTGTAAAAACCCCACAGGCACGCCCAGGGAACAGGACGACGAGAGCAGGCGACGGCGGGGCTCACCGCGTTCCGCAGGTAGACGTCCGGCACGGTCGTGCTGTTGTCCAGCCTCCCTGTGGCTTTGAGCTCGTACCATTCCGCCTCGAAGCATTCGCATGTCCGCCCGAGGCCCATCTTGTTAAAGAAGTTGCGCAGGAAGTCATCGATGACCTCCGGCTTCTTCACCACCTGCCCCGGCTGCAACTCTGGGGTTCGCACTCTCCCACCCACTGGTTCTTGCTGCGCGGGAAGAGATGCGCCATGGACTCAGCGGGGACGTAGCGAAGCAATCGTCGCGGGGCCGCGCCGGTCGCCAAGCTGCCCACCTTCGAGGTGAACTGCTGTAGCTTGCGAAGCGCAGCATCAAGGTCCTCGCTGGCGTCGTCGTCGCCATCGCTGCAGAGCAAACCGTGTCCATCGAACACATGCGCGGGTCGCCGTGCTCGCCCTGGAGCGCAGAAGCTGCGTACCTCATGACATCAACCTCCTCATACTTGAAGTCGTCGTCCGAGTCCTCCAGCCGCAGCGTATCAAGTCCCGCCTGCTCCGCCATGCTTCCCTGCCTATGCACTGCAGCTGTAATCGCTAGCAGCGCTTCTATGCTGCTGTCAAGGTCACGTTAGCTTCTGGTGCTTCGGGTCCATTCTTGTGTCTTTTGCAGAGTTTGGTATGCTGGTGTTCACGATAACGACACGTGTAATAATTACTGGTTTTGGAGACAGTATAGCAATAGGCTTGGACAGCTGGTCGCGGCAGACGCTATGACACGCGGGCTCCCAACCCCCAACCAAGTCCCCGGGCCCAGTACTAATCAAGCTCCACTTTACCCCCATTACTCTGACCTTTCCGCGTCCATCCTGCGTATACCTTCGAAGCCCATGGCGTTGTCGCGAATATTAGGCGGACCCTGAAATGCTCGCACGCTTCGCCGGTTCGGAGCAGAGGAGCCCTTTTACCGTTGAACCAGCGTTGAAGTCAGTGTTAGGTACCTGAGACAACCGCCATTATTGGCAGCCCAGGGACTCTAAGACTAGACCGGTTAGATGACAAACGTAGGTGGAGATATGTAGTCCAGGGGCAGGTTAAATTCCTGCGCGACGAAGTGCCAACAGCTCCAAATTGCAGAGGAGCCCTGTTGCGGGCAGCTCTTGGCAGCACAGCACACAGTCCCCGACCGGTGGGCTGAGGGGCTTACAGTGGATCAGGGCTTGTTGAATATGAAGCTTGCACGCCCTGGACGCTGGCGTCAAAGCCCAGGGCCCAGGGCCAATTGTGCAACAGCGCTCTGGGCTTCTCTTTCCTCAAGCCATCATAAAGTGATTGCAGGCGTAATTTGCACGCGCCGGCACGAACCCGCCTCCCGGTGACTCAGCGCACCGGGCAGCCCGGGACCCGGCCGTACGGCGCACACCGGATGTCCGACTCACGCGTCTCCCTCTCGAGGGGCTCCTTCGACGAGCCCCTGCGGCCCCCGCAACGCCACTGCCGGCAGCCCGACACAAGCTCGTCCCTGGCTTCATCGTTGCGAAATAAACAGGGAAACAGCCCAGCACACCCTACCACCACAGCCACAGCTACCGCACGGGGCCGTGTGCTAGCACGTCCCGGCCAGCCTTTGGCGCAGCTAGCCAGCCAGCCTTTGGCGCATGCCTGCATGCCAGCATACCAGCTGAATGCCACGGCGCAACTCTCCCCTGCTTGCTGTCGGCGCATTCAGTGCAATGGTCACGACGCCGCCGCAAACACAGCAAAAGCGGCCCGCGGCAATGCATACGGCAATGCATGCACGCGACCCAACCCAACCGAACCCTTATGGCCGACTCACGGCGGCGCCACGCCAGCCTCTGTGAGAGATGCAGATGCTCCGTTCTCGCCCCTTCAGCGCTCCCGCGAGGCGCAGCCTTGCCGCACGACCCCGAGCGCCGTATTGCCGCCCGGCCCATACCGGTACGCGGGGCAACACCAGCGTGCGAGCGGCTCCTTCCGACTCCAACTTTATTGCCCACACAAGAAGCATGCCGCACTGGCCCAAATCGCCGTCGCCTGCACCAGCACATTTAAACGGGCGCGCCACGCCTTTGCTTCCCGCGCCCTCGTCCGAGCCGCGAGACCGGCGCTCGAGCTCGCGGATGAGGTGTGGTCCGCAACGGCCCAATGCCCACACACGCTGCCTCCGACGTATCATGGTTGAGAAATGATCGACGCGCACATGCGCAGGTCGCGCACATTGACACGGTCACGAGCACCGGCTGGGGGACTGGCCCATCCGTCGCCACGCCCACCACCGGCCTCATAACCATCACCTGTGCCAGACCCCTGCCTCGGAACGCACACGGTACCTCGAGGCAACGCAACACATTGCTGCCAGTCCGCAGCGTGCCTGGCCTTCCCTGACTGCCGAAGCCAGGCGCGACCCAGGTGGCAACGCAGGGCGGCCGCGGGCCCCTGCGGCGCAGCGGCGCCCTCGCTGCTGTCTTCCTGCGCCGCACGGGCCGCGACGGCCCCGGAAGAATCCCCTTCGGGCGTGCTGTCACTCGCGGCGTTCCATGCGTCACCCGCTACGCATCGCCTCCATACGGCTTCCGCGGAACCCCACACAGCTGCAGGTACCCTGCTCGTTTATTACGCCCTCGTCAAGACCCACATCGCTCACGAATGTGCCTGAGCCTCGATCGCTGGTGTAGCGAGGCCCTCACGCCCCGCCCCAGCCATGTGGCCAAACGCCGTCCTCGACTCCCAGCCCCGCGGAACAGGCCCTGGCGCCCTCTGGCGCCCTCGTAACAACCCGCCTAGGCTGCGCTCCATATCCTCCTACAGCGTAACCCCCGCCGCGCACGTCAACCTCATCCGCCCGGGACCGCGGCCAACCCTGTACCTAGCACCGGCCGCCGGCGCCCGCGGCCGCCGCACGCCCTCGCCTCCCCACCGCCGCAGCCATCCTCCCGCCTGCCAGCCCACCGCGAGAAGCCCTCAGCCGACCACGTTGCTGGCGGCGCTGGTGCCCGGCACCGCCGATCCTGTGGCCGTGCCGCCCTGGCCGGCCGAGTCCAGCATGAGCGCCGCCACGGTGCGGCCCGCCTCGCGCTCGCGGCGCTCTGCGGCCAGCAGCAGCGGCGCCAGCTCGGGCCCCACGGCGGCCTGGCGGGCGCGGGGCGGGGGAGCAGGCCAGGGTTTCGGTGGGGTGCCCACGCGGCGAGCGGAGCGGTGTTGGAGCCGGCGCGGGGTGGAGGGCAGCTGCTGCAGCCCCCCTGGACCTGTCCGCAGCTGCCGCAGCCCCTACGAGGCCGCCACCCCGGACCCCCATGCGCACGTACGGCAGCCCCTGCCCATCCCCGTTCTGCCCCCGCCCCCGGCGCAATGCCCACCTGCAGCAGCAGCTGCAGCTCGCCGGCCACGGCCAGCGCCGGCGGCCTCCGCGCCGGGTCGTTCGCGAGGCAGCGACGCAGCAGCGAACGCAGGCCGGGCGACAGGTCGGGCGAGGTGTGGGCCAGCAGGGCGGCCGTCACGGGCTGAAACATGTGCGGCAGCAGGTGCCGGAGTTGGCTGCGGAGGGAGGGACGGGGAGCGCGGGGGAGGAGAGGCGAGGGTTGGTGTCGTGGGCACGTGCGCATGCAGCGGCCTGGCACTGCTGGGACTGAAAGCAACGACTCGACACATACAAGGCATGCCGTGTGCATGTTGTTGTGCATAGTCTGCATAGCGCAAGCATGGCTACGGGCCTCACCAAAGCGACACGCCGTGCGCTAAGCTCCACAGGCACACCCCAAAGCTGCGGCCAGAGGAAGGGCGCGGCGGGATGCGGAGGGACGGGGCGGGCAAACCAGTTTCTTTTGAATGAGACTTGAAGGGTGGGGCACGGGTGACGAATGCCGGCCGTCCATCGCCTCCCGGTTGCGTCTGGCAGCCTGCGAGCCCCCAGCCTGCCCGCGCGCCTGCCGCGAGTGCGCGCATGGCAGTCCTAGGTCCCGCTCAGTCCAGCCCAGTTGCTGACCGCCTGCTGCAAGCACCCGCTGTACAAGCCCGTACAAGCCCCTACCTGTACACGTCGGCCGCGGGCGAAACCTTTCCGCTGTTCAGCACCTCGCTGGCTGTGTAGTACGGCGTTCCCTGTACGGGAGCCGTACGATATAGTGCACGGTACGGCGCATGCGAAGCGTCATGTATGCCATTGGAAAGGGTCGGATGAGGTCCCCTGCCGCTATCGTTGTCCCTCCCGGCCAAACTGCGGCGGACCCCCACGGTCATACCCCAGCAGTGGCGGGCGGGGGCCGTCGCCCTCCCGCACAGCCCCATACGCACACACGCTCCGGCTCCCCCTCCGCCCCCCTAGACCGTCCCCCTAGACCCACCTGGTGCAACCCCGAGCGGTGCGTCTCGTCACCCTCCAGCCGGACCGACAGACCAAAGTCGGCGATGCGAAACACCTGTCGGAAGAGAATACGTACAAAGATGCGTGTAGGTGGCGTTGACACGTCCCAACACCCTGGTCTAGCGGCCTTCCCCAGTTGGCTACAGAGTGGCAGACGCAGCGGCCCTGCCGACCTGGGACAGCAGCGGCAGCACCGCCGCTCGCCGCTCCGCCGCCGACGGTGCCCCGCCGCTGCCGGTCACACCGCCGGATGCCGCCGTCGCGCGGCTGCTCGGGCCCGTGGGGTCCTGCGCCGACGGCAGCACCGAGGCCGTGTCGCTAACGCAGGCCGAGCTGGCGCCGGCGGCGGTGGCTGCGAAGCTGGCGTTGGAGGCGCCGCTGCCGCGGGCGCTCGCCGGTACGCCCGTCAGCTCAGGCATCGCCGGCGGCGCCGCTGTTGGGCTCGAGACTGTGCCCACGGCGCGGCGGGCGGCCGGCGCCCTTGGCGGAGGCTGGACGCTGGGGGCGGCGGCGTTCGGCTGCTGAGGATGAGGATGAGGATGCTCGAAGTCGTCCGACAGGCGGCTCATCGCGCGGTCCAGGACCTGCAGGGTGGGTGCGTGTCTGTCACTGCATGATGCACATGGCCCTCAGACGCGCACGCCCGTCGTACGGCGTCCCCCACGCAAGCACCCCGAATCCTCGGACGCAGTGGCACAGTAGGCTGGCGGTCGGGCGCGGGTGTGTTCCAGTGTTAGGTAGAACAGGTCCCCACACGCTGTGTGAGCTCGCACCTGCATGTGGGCTGCCGCCACGGGCCCGCTGCCGCTGCCGGTGGCTGAGATCCAGGAGGGGGGCAGCCCCAGCCCCAGGCCCAGGCCCGCGAAGCCGGGCCCTGGCAGCAGCGGCTCGGTGGAGGAGAGCAGGATGTTCTGGAGGCTCAGGTCGCCGTGGATGACGCTGGGGTGGGGGAGGGGCACGTGAGCGGATCGACGGGGGGCGGGGGTCAGGGTACGTGCCGCTTGCGAACTGCATTCCCAGACTGGGCAGCCGACGGCCCGACGGCACCGGGCCGGGACTCCCAGGCTGCCGCCGTGCAATGGGTCTCGGGCGCCCCCCCCCCCTTGCAATGGCAGAGCGCCCCGGCCTCACTTGCAGGAGTGCAGGTACGCAAGGCCGCGGGCCACGTCCAGGGCCGCAAACAGCGCCATGGCCTGCGCGGCGGGGTGGGGCGGGGACTTCTATAACCGTGCCATACATAACCTGCCGTACACAATGGCGGCGTATGCACCATGGGAAGACCAGCCAAGCGAGCCGCTAGGCATGGGCTGGTCGGCCATTTGCAGCACAATGGGGCGAGGGACGATAACATGGGGCGTGGGTGCGCCCGGGAAGGGCGGCAACGAAGCGGGCGCCGTTGCTGGCGCCGCCAGTGCTGTGCCGTGCCGTACCGCAAACCCGTTGAGTGAGACTGCCGTACCTGGTTTGGCGCGGGTCGTACGTCGTCCCACGTGTCGTACCGTACGATACTCGGCGGCGTCGCCAGCGGCATTCGCAGCATGCGGTCCGCGCTGTCAGGGGCCCCGGCGGCGGCGGCGGTCGGGGTGCCGCCGCCGCCGCCGCCCTCGCCATCGCCGTCGCCGCCTTCACCGCAGGACACGAAGGGCGATGCGGCCGATGGACGCGACGCTGCCACCGCCGCAGTGGCCGATAGTGGCTGCGGGCGCCGGCTGGTGGCTGCCCCGGATCGATCTCTGGCGGCGCCGCCTGAGCGATCCCCAGCGACGGTGGCGCCGCCACCAGCGCCGGTGCTGCCGCCTGGGCCGCTGCGCAGCTCTGCCGCCAGCGCAGCCCCGGCGCAGCCGCCGCCGGCGCAGCTGCCCGTACTCCCGGCCGGGCCAGCGCTTGCGGGCCCGAGGCCGAAGCCGAAGCCCGGCGGCGGCCAGGGGCGGCGCAGTAGGCCCTCCCTGACGGCGTCCCGCAGCGTGCCTCTGTCGCAGAAGGCCATGAAGATGGAGAGCTTGTAGGCCCGCATCTGGGGGAGACGGATGGGCAGCGGGTGGTTGGGGCGGTTGGGGGCAGCGGGCGCGTCGCGACGGGAGCAGCGCCCTTGGCGGGGGCCATGGCAGGGGCCGTGGTGGAACGGCCCCAAGATGCAGGCAGTGCTAAACCAGTGCCCTATGTCGCAATGACTCGGGTGCCGAGAGCTCGCTGCAGCCGCACCTCTGGCGGCGCCACGGGCTCTAGCTCCACCGCCTCCCGGACTCTGCGCACACGACCGCAGTCACACAAGGACATGCGTCAACAGAGAGGTGGGAGAGGCCAAGGCTCAAGGGCCCAAGGGGCAGCGCCACGCCAAGCCAGGGGGCCACGGGGCGTGCTGGGGAGCGCAGGCTGGCCGTGGGTGGCTCCCGAACGCCCTGATGTGCCACACCAATGGCCGGCCTCGCCTGTAGGTGGGCGGAGGCGCGCCCAGCATGCCTATCATGGCTCCGGCGCTGGCGCCCGCGGCCTCGATGGGCTGCACGCTGCGGGGGCAGGGAAGGGCAGGAGTGGGGCGCGTTCCAGGGGTCACGCATACTGTGTTACGCGCGCGTTCTTCCAGGAGTGGGAGGAGGTGGCGGCAGGGAGGCATGCCACAGAGGGCCCTACGCTGCGAGGCGCGCTGTCACGGCGCCTGCTGGACCCTGCTGCGCTCCGCGCCTGCCCTGAACCCCTCTCTCCCCCTCGCTCCGGCCCCCGGCCTCACGTGTAGTGGTAGGTGGGCACCACGTTGGGGTGGCTCAGCGTGGCGCTGAGGGCCACCTCCCGCACCAGCCGCTCGCGCCGGGCCGCGCTGTCGCCCTCCTGCAGTAGCACCACCTGCGGGGTGGTGTGTGTAGGTTTGGAACAAAGGAGCAAGAGGGTGTTGAACTTGGTAGGGACGGAGTAAGGGTGTGTTACCTTGCTGATAGGGAGTAGCTGCTCTTCTGAGGCATGTGTGTGTCGCGTGCATGACAGCGATGTGTGACTCGCCACGCCGCAGGGGCCCCTCAGCAGAAACCCTGCCTCAAAGCACACGCCGATCCGCAGGACACATCCAAAGACGCGCGACTGGCTCACAAGCGAAGGGGAGCAGCACGCTCCGGCCAACGCCTGCGGTGGCTGTCCCGATATCAGGCCCGCTGGCATCCCGTCCCGCCACCCTGCCCCCGCCTGCCCGGCCCAAGCACCTTGATGGCTACCGGAAGGCCGCGCCACTCGCCTGCGGGGCAGAGGCCGCGGGCGGGCAGGGGTGCACTCGTGAGGCGTCGCCCGCGGCTGCGACGCCGCCGCGGCGACGCAGCGGCGAGGCGGTGCACGTGACGAGGGGCTGGGGGCTGCCCTTTCTTGCTTGGGGTGCGGGAGGGCGCTACCTACCCAGACGCAAACACGTGCCGCGTGTGGGGTGGTACTCTACTTCGGCCCGACAAAGTTGAACACACGTTCTGTCCTACTCAACACTTGAACACACGCGTAGCTGCCCACATGGGGCATGACCACGTGGTTTGGGGGTTTCTTTAGGGCTGTACGGCAGAGGGTGCGGAGGGCGTGCAGCGCCACTCACTCTTGTAAACAACGCCGCAGCCGCCGCAGCCCAGAACCGTGGGCTGCTGCGGCGGACGGGGCGTGCCGCGGGAGGAGGCGCCGGCGCTGGCATGGCTAGCCTGCAAAGGGTGGGGCCAGGGCGGAGGGGATTGCGGCGTGGGGTTGAGGGTCGACCAGGCGGCTCGCGGCCAGGGCCTTGGCGGCCGGGCCAGGGTCAACGGGGCGCGGTCGTATGTCTAAATCCACACGATCCGGATCCATCGCCGCACTTGGAACCAGGCGCGAGCGCACCTCGATCCGGCGGATCATGCCGTCGATCTCGCCGGCCAGCGCCCGGTGCGCGTGTTCGCCCCCCGTCGAGCCGCTGAAGGCGCCGTGACCCGTGCCCGTGCCCGTCATAGTGTTCGCCGTTGCCGTCAGCCCGCTCCAGCCGACTCCGCCGGCGCCGCCGCCGCTGTAGGTCGACGTCCCGCCAGTGGCGGCGGCGCCGCCGCCGCTTGCGGCGGCATCGGTGGCGTTGACGACTCGCAGCACGCGGCCGCGCAGCGCCGCCGCCGCCACGGGAGGGCACGGCTGGATGGCGGCGGCGGTCGACACAGGCCGCCCGGCGGCGGCTGAGGCAGACCGCCCAGCGGCGGGTAAGGCGGCAGGGGTGGCGGCGGGTCCGGCCGTCGCGCCGGGGTGACCGACTGCCAGCAGCTGCTCGAACATGGTCGCGCCATACTCCTGTAAGGCAGTCACGGCGAGCTCGGTTGTCGCGCGGTATGGTCGGGGCGGTACGGCAGGCCCAGGCGACAGCACGGGGCACCTTGAAGCGCAGGAGGAGACATCGCTAGCCAGCCCACGCCCCAGCAATGCGCGCCACTTTGCTGACGTCCCCCTCTGCCTCCCAGCCGCCTGCAAGACCCTTGCGCTACCTGACTCACCGCCTGTGCGCCGGCAAAGCTGCGGCTGAAAGCGCTGCCGCGCTCAAAGCACGCCGGCCCAGCTGCGACCGCTGAGGCAACGTTGCCGGCCTCAGCACCCGCTCCGTCCGACACCACGAGCGCCCGTGCAACGACCGCAGCCGCCGCTGCCTCCCACGGCTCGCTTAACGATACCATCACGTCGGTCGCGACGGCGGCAGCCGGCGGCACCGCCAATCGTGCCGCCGTGTGGCGATCGGCGTCAGCTGCAGTCGTGGCGGTGGCGCTGCTGCTGCCGGCCGGCGGTTGCGGAGCCTCTGGGTCGAGGGTGCCGTTGCCGACGGCGATGGCGTCATGTGCCAGCGGGGCCTTGTAGTCGGCGCCAGCCGTCCGGCGGCGCCGCCGCAGCATCCACAGCGCCGCCGCTGCTAGGAGAGCTAGGGCGGCGGCACCGCCGACGGCACCGCCGACGGCTGCGGCGGTAGCATCGCCGCCGCCGCCGGACGGCTGCGCCGCCGCGGCGCCGGCTGTGGGCGCGAAGCTGGGTGGTGTTGCGGGCTGGGAGGCTGAGGCTCGGAGGATGCCGATGACTGCGGAGGATGGGTTTAGGCACAGGTTTGCAGGTGGGGGCTCATCTATCCTACAGCAGGTTTCAAGTGGAGTTCAACTGCCGCGTTGCCTGGTCGAGGGCGTTCGATTCGGTTTCAAAGCAGCCACACAAGATTGCGGCAGTCGAGGCCGGGCGGCATTCGGCAACACGCCGCAGGAACAGCGACGCCACCCGCGCCCATGCACGAGTGCACGAGTGCACGCCCAGGCTGTGTGTCACCTACGCCTGCTCCGTGTGTTGGCTCGCCACACCTAGGGAGGGCGCTCGTGCGGCGGCTCAGCCCTCTGCCCGCGCCAACGCGCAATGCAGCGGGGCGCGTGCACGTGCAGCTGTGGCCAACACAGTCATGCTGTCTGCTCAACTCGCACACACTCATGCTGTGCCGCGTGTGGGGTTTTGTTCTACTTGACACTTGAACACATTATCAAACAAACGCACGCGCACGCAAGGAGAGGCGCTCACGGGTGGAGACGCTGCAGACCGTGACCAGCGGCAGCTGCCGCCAGTCGCCCGCAGTGCCCAGGGGTGTCCTGAGCTCCGGTGCCAGGCGGATGGTGGTGCTGTTGAGCTGCACGCCGGACAGCGTGGCGTAGCGCAGGTAGAGGCTGGAGGCGTCGGGCTGCAGCACCTGCGTGCGGAAGGAGAGGTGGGGGGAGAGGTGGGGGAGGCGGCGGGGAAAGGGGGCCAGAGTTAGTGCGTTAGCATGTCACGCCGGTCCAGGGCGGGCGACCGCGGCTCGCTACACGCCACGGCTATCGTTGCCACCACGCCTGGCAGCTAGCACAGGGGCACAGCTGCAAACGGAGACATCATGGGTACCGCATCGAGCTTCAACAGCTGCGGTCTGCGAGCTGCAGGCAGCGAACGCGCCTGCTCCTGGCCGGTGGCTCGGAAGAGGCGGTCGAAGAAGGGCGAGAGGGAGGCGGGGATGTAGCGGAAGCCCGCCGCCGACAACTGGCTGGAGCAGTCGACCGTGCTGGCGGCGGCGGCGGCGGCGGTGGCGGCGGCGCCGTCGGCGGGCCGCTGGCATTCGCGGCCGTTATGCAAGCGGAGCAGCGCAAACAGGTCTGCGGTTTGGTGAGGGCAAAGGCGGGTGGGGCTTGACCGCAGATTGGGGCGGGCTGCTACCGCTCGGCCCAATCCCTGCTCGAGCTGTGTGCGCCGGAACCTCTTCCCCACCGCCTTACCTGGCGACACGTCAATGGAGCAGCCGTGCACCTCGTACCGAGTGAGGGGGTTGGAGGCGGACTCGGGCGACCGGGGCATGCAGCTGGTACGGGAGCAGGAGAGGGGCGTGTTGCTCTCTTTCTATTTTACAAAAATGAACACACACGCAGCGAGCACATGGCCGCCGCCGCGGAGTAAGGGTTGCGTTTGGGCTCCCAGTAAAGCGCGTCTTCCCTCACCTGGCCCGCCACGCGTCGAAGCCCGGCACGCCCGGCAGGCTGGGCGGCGCCTCCTGCAGCGCCCAGCCAACCGCGGTCCAGGGCTGCAGCAGCCGCAGGTGGCGCAGGCTGACGCGCGCCCCGGGGCCGGCCACGGCGAAGGGCAGGCCCGACAGGTCCAGCGTCACGGCGGGCAGCTGGGCCGAGGAGGGGCCGGCGGAGGCGCCGGAGGAGGAGGCGGGGCCGGGGCCGGACAGGGTGAGGCTGGAGGCCAGCTGTACGCCGTTCTGCGGGCAAGGCGATGGCGGGAAGAGGGCGGGGCGGAGGGCTTGGGCGGCGTGGGGAGGTGGTGCAGGAGGGAGGGTGAGGGCGGGGGGAGGGAGTGTGGCGCACATGGCGGCCGCGTGCGCTGTCCGCAGCTCACCCGCGGCCAGGCCTGCCAGTCGGCGGCGGTCACGTTGGACAGGAGCACGATGACCCGCGGGCCGCTCCACAGCTCCTGGGGGCAGGCGGGGGCAGACGGGGAGGAGGGGAGAAGGAGAGAAGGAGAGAGGTGTAGGCGTGTGCGCTCCGTGCGACCCCTGCGACGCTCCCGCACAGTGAAATGCCAGAGGCGCTGCTGTGCGCATGGCCGGACCTTCACACGCAAGACAAGCATGTTGCGATACCAGCACACCGATGCTTCATAAGACAAGTACACACTGGTTCTACAGGAAATCACAAACCTGCAGCTTGGCTAGCAGCTGCGCGCCGTCGGCCGCGAACGCCACAATGCCGGGCGGCGCCGGCGGGTCGTCAAAGGCCCACACATCTGTCGCCAGCGGGCTGCGTGGCGGAAGGGGGCGGTGTGCTCCAGAGTTCGTGCCATGTGCGACAGGGTTCGCGCCATGTTCGACGCAACGAGATGCAGAACAAGGTCCCGGCCCTCGACTGGTCAACGTCGCGGGTAGGGAGCGCGAAAGGTGCGCGCACACGGCCCCCCCAGAGCCGGCTTGGCCGACCCACATCAGCGGCCAACCCACATCAACGGCAAGGCCTCCGCGCAGCTGGCCAGCGGCACCTGCCGGCCAGCGCGCTGACCCCTACATCGCCCGGCCCCCACACCCCTACATCGCCCGGCCCCCACACCCCTACATCGCCCGGCCCCCACACCCCTATATCGCCCGGCCCCCACACCCCTACATCGTCCGGCCCGCACACTCATGCCCACGTGCTGCCACCATCCAGTCGCGGCGCCGCGGCGCCGCAATGCGAGTACCGCGGTACACCACCCGGGCCCGGGCCGCCGGACGGGGCCCTCCCGACCCACATCAAGCGCAGCAGCGGCTGCTCTGCAGCGGCTGCGGCGCATGGCTGGGCCTTGGCTGTGACGTTGGCCTTGGCCCCGGCCAAGCCGCGAGATGCCGACCCCACGCCCGCCCCGACCCACATAGCACATGTCGCGCCGCACCCACTCACACCGCCGCAACGGCCCACCAGCCGAGCGGCAGCCCTCGCGCCCCACGCCGCGAGCCGTGCCCTGCGCTTCCCGCGCTCAACCCACGCGCCGCAGTCTTGCACTTCCTGCCCAGGCGCTGGAGCGCCAACGCGGCCACGGACCTCTTCACCGCACCCCCCCTCCCACCTGGGCGGGGTCAGCAGCGGCTGAGCTGTGGCGGTGACGTTGTACTTGATCAGGAAGGAGCGTGTGAGGCCGCGCAGCGTCAGGTGGCCGTCGGGGTCGACGTACTGACGGGGGCAGCGGGGCCAGGGTAGGGCGCACCTGCTCGCCCTGCCCAGCAGCCAAGGGACCACGGCACCCCTCCCGCCAGCCCTCGTTGCTGCTGCTCCTTGCCTCCCCTCCGCTCCCCTCCACGCGGCCCAGAGGAGCCGCCATCCTCCTGCCCCTGCCCGGCCCCCTGCCCTGCCCTCACCTGCACCGAGGGCGTCACTAGCTGCCCCACCCAGGCCGCACCAATCCGCTCCTCCTCCACCAGCGCCACGTACTTGTTGAGCCTAGGGGGTTGGGTGGGGGGAGGGGGAAGACCGCGTGTTTGTATTGGCCCCGGGCCCTCCTCCACCGACCAACCCAACGTCTGTTGTTGCGCAGGGGGTTGGGTTGCAAATTGGGCGGGGAATGGCGGACGGTGGGCGGGATCCAGCACCCGCCGCAAGCTGTGCTGCTATGAGCGGGCCGTACGGACTGGCACCGCTGTGCTCACCAGTAGCTGAAGTAACGCGTCTGGCCGGCCGTCAGCACCAGCAGCAGGCGCAGGTGTCGTAGCCGCACGCCAGGAGCGCTCCTGGGGGGGGATGTACCATGGGAGTAACGAACTAGTTGCGAACCTCCGAGCGTAAGCCCGGGCCCAAAGCTGAAAGCCTCCCGCCCAGTTCCCATACGTCAGCGAGCGGCCTGCGCCGCGTCGAGCTCCGCGGCGGCCATGGTGTAGTCGTGGCGTTGACAACGGCAGGCTGCTCTACGCTGTACTACACTACCCTAGTGGCCCGGACCGGCCTTTCACGGACACGTTCGCGATCGCTATGGGGCGTAGGCGGCCGCGTGCGAGTGCGTGCGTGAGATGCGGACCCGTCGGCAGCCCCACTCACCTGCACAGCGGTCAGGCGGCAGCCACGAGCGACACATGCATGGGGGCAGGTGGACGGAGTCGTGAGGAGACGCAGAAGGCCACAGAGGCCCCCATGTGTCGTGAAGGCAGGGCAGTGCATGCGTGTGCGCGCTCCAAGGGACTAATGAAAGGCGCGGCGAGTAAATCAAAGAATGTATGTGTAAGTAAGTGAGAGTGTGCGCAAAGGCACATGAAATATACATGGGGGGGAAGGCACGGGAGGGGGCGGTTGGGTACGTGTCATGTAGCGGCGATGCGCGGCCGGCCGTGCTGCTGGACGAATGCACAGCGACTGATGCACACGAGCCCACCTGTTGATCCCCACGTGCCACATGTCGGACCCCAGCAGCCCCTCAGGCCACGTGTCGAGCGGGCCCGGCGGCACGTTGACTAAGGCCATGTCAGCAAACGTCATCGCCGCCTCCTGCCCTGAACTGACGCTGCCATTCGCCGCTGGCGGCGCCGCCAGCCGGAAGGCGTTGCGGCGGCTGTGGAGGTTCAGCTCTACGCAGGGGCCGCTGCTGCCGGCGGCCGCTGCTGCGGCGGCGGCGGAGCCGGTGCCGATGGCGACGGCGGCTGCAGCCGTCAGCGCAGCCGAGTCGAGCGACGCTGGCCCCCACCTCAGCCCGGCGAGGGTCGTGTTCCTGTACACGAGCGTGAGGGGCTGGGTGTCGTCTGGGTGCGAGGCCGGCAGCTGGGGCGTGGGCTGGGCGGGCAGCGAGATGTTGGCGGTGAGGGTGATGAGCAGGCGCTCGTGGGAGGGCTGCAGGGCCGCCAGCGCGGCCAGGAGCTCGGTGCCGGAGGAGACCACGGCGGTGCCGCAGGGCAGCAGCGGCGGCGCAGACGGGGAGGCGGAGGTGCTGTTGGCGGTGAGCGCAGCCCAGGCGTCCGGCGAACACGTGACGTTGAGGCGCACGGCGGTGGAGCCGTCGGCGCCGGCGAGGAACGGGAAGAAGGCAAAGCCGGGGCCCGCCTGCGCGGGGATAGGAAGGGCTTCATGCGTGTTTGGGGGCGGGGCACCTGAAGCTGCGTCTCGCACCTCAAAACCCGGCACGGGCCAGTACGCGGAGGGCCGGAATGTGCAGGCCTGCATCTGCAGTGCCCACACGGTCGCGCAGGAGGCTGCCCGCAGCGCCACATCTACGAGCAACACATCCGCGTCGGCCGGGATGGCCGACGCGAGCTCCGGTGTCAGCCAGCCGCGCATGAGGCGGTCCTGCAGGCCCAAATCCAGCGCCGCGCCACGGCTGTCCAAGCTGCACGACTGCACAGTCCACACGCCGGCATCGACGCTTGAAGCTGTGCAGGAGTTTCCAGCGACGGCATCAGAAGCTAGCGCTATGGCCAGCGCGAGAGTCATCACCAGCTGAGCCAGAGGGGAAGAAGCCAGCAAGGGACTCCCCTCGAGCCTCCGATTACTCATAACTTTGTGTCCCGCCGTGGGCCCATTTTCGAGCTTCCGGAGTAGCCGTGTAGCTGCCAATGAGTAGCAAGATGCAGCAGCTGACACGGTTGGCCAAGCGCGCGCACAGCGACGCTTCAAAGAGCAACAGCACACGGTTCTGTGTAATGGGGTCTCTTCGTACGATATGTCGTGCTTGTAGCACAGTGACTTGCGGGAAGAGGTAAGTGGCCTCTGGTGTTGTGGGAATGTCGCTCTCGCTTCCTAATCGCGCGAGCTCATACGTTGATTAAGCTGTATGCGTATGCGTAGCTGAGTAGCAGGGTTGTCGTCGCTGTGCGACTCGGGGTACCTTGGTCACGCTCGTACGGCAGGGGGCAGGGGTCTCCCCTGGTTGCGAGCCACGCGGGGCCACGGCCTCGGGGCCCCTATAGTGCAGGCCCTGCAGGGCGCGCGTGGTACCATGTTACACAGGGTTCCAAGAGACACCTGCGCGCGGCCCATCGCGTGCGCGGTTCATTGTCAACTCGCTTCTTGCTACCGAACACGCGAAGCGACGCTACCAGCTTGCTATCGACTCCGCAGCGTGGCGAGCAGCGCCGGTGCTGCGGCTAGCCCATGGGTATCCTTCTCTTACTGCCACGCTGGTTATACAGTTAAAGCCTACGGGCGCACTCTCCCCTGGGCGCACTGCGGCACTAAAACACAACACGCACCCACGCGCGCACAACGGCAGACAGGACTGACAACCCGCCCACCCGCGAGCTGCGCTAGCGCTAGCACCACCAGGCCGCGCCCTTCTGTTGCCCGCCACCGGTGTATCTCCTACCAGGCCAGCGACGCTTATCGTACAAGGATTGTATATGTTGCGGTGCCGCAGCCCGCACATGAAATGCGTGCGCCGGGCGCGCCTGCTGGACAGAGTGCCGCCGCGGTGCCGGCCGCCGGGGCAGGTACGGCGGCAGGCCGACACGCGCAGGCCCACTGCGGCGGGACACGAACGCAGCAGCGGCCGGGCGCCCCCTTGGGACCCGTGCCACTGACGGCACGCAACTGGCTGCAACGACACGCAGTCACACGACTTAAGCACACCTCTCCAAACCGCTCCAAATAACCAAAGAACACGCCAGAAACGACCGCTCCGGCAGCAGCGGGGGCGCTACTCGGCCGCAGCCGCAGCCGCAGCCGCTACTCGGCTGCCGCCGTGCGCCTGCAGGCCTGCAGGCCGCTAGGGCCCTGGGCTGCGTATGCGAGTCCTCACACGCGCCGCCGGCGGCCGCGGCCGTACCAGGGAGGACCCTGTTACTGTGTAACTAGCCCAGGGAGGGCCCTGCGCCGCCACCGTGAAGGCTGGCACCCGGCTAGCGCGGCCATCCGCACGGCTTGCCGAACAACTGTGCACTGATGCCACAAGCGACACACAGCACGCGACGCACAACGTGCGGTCGACATCCATGTTAGCAAACACACGGCGTCCACACATACACGGTGGCTCGTGTCAGAGCTAGGCTGCGCCGGCGCAGCTGCTACGCCGGATGGCCTCCCTGGACCCATCGCATTCCTAGCACCCACGCCACGCCAAGCCCAGCCCGGACCCAAGCCCGACCGACCCGTGCTGACCTTCACACCGCATCAGCCCGCGCGTCCATCAACCGCACGTTTGGAACGTCACTCCCGCCGCCGCCACCGCCGGCTGGCGGCGGCCGCACGGGGGTGTCGCGGCCGCGGGCCGCCGCCACGCCGGCGGGGCCCAGGCGCGACGGTGCGGGCGCAGCCTCGGCGCCGGCGGCGCCGTCGGGTGTCCGGGGGCGGCCGATGGCTTCGTCGACGGCAGCGGCAAAGGCCGCGTTGCTGGGGCCGGCAGCGGGCGCGGAGCCACGGCGGCCCAGTGGGCTGGCGTCGGTGCGGTTGGCGACGCCGCTGTTAGTCCTGGACGCCGTCGCCGACAGCGGGCCCTCCGTCACCGGCCGGCCGCTGCCGTCGGCGCCACTGCCGCCGGCGCCGCCGCCGCCCAGGACCAGGGAGATGAAGTTTCCCATGGCGGAGAACCGAGTCAGCCGGCTGCCGTTGCCGCCGCCGCCGCCGCCACCACCCCCGCCGCTGCCAACGTTGGCGCCTTGACTCATCCGGGCGAATGTGGTGTGCTGTGTCGACGGCGGCGGCTTGACAGGGCTCGGCGGCCCGGTGCGCGGCGGCAGCGTCATGGACATGGCCCCCTCCAGCTCCACCTCCCCGCCGGCGGCGCCGCTGCCTCCAGGGCCGCCACCGCCGCCGACGCTCGGCACTCCGCCGAACATGAGGTAGATCAGGTCACCGAGCGCCGAGAAGCGGGTCGTGGGAACGCCGGCGGCGGTGGAGGTGCCCGGCATGCTGACGCGGCCAGGGCCCGGCTGCTGCGGCGGCGCCGGCAGCTTGTCAGACGCCGTGCGCAGCAGCGTCAGCGACACGACCGGCTCAAGCCCTTGGTCGTCGTCGCCGTCGCCGTCGCCAGCGGTGGCAACAGCGGCGCCGCCGTCGGCCACCGTGCCGGCGTCGGAGGCAGCGGCGGCCTCGTCGAGCCGCGCCGCCGCCGCAGCGAACGGGCTACGGTACGGCACGCAAGGTGCGGCGGCAGCCGCGGCGGTGGGCGCCGGCGCGGCCTCGGCGACGTCGCAGGCTGGAGAGGCTGGCTCCGCCGCCGCCGCCCGGACGCGGCCGCCGCCTGGCTGCACGATGAGGACCATCTCTGCCCAGCTGGCCCGGTATTCGCTGATGCCGGCGATCTCGCCCAGCAGCAGCGGGATGCCCAGCACAAAGTGGTCCCAGCCCGGCGCACCGAAGCCCGCCGCCGCGCCGGCGCCCTTGCCGTCGGGCAACGTCCCGTCGGCGCCGACGTAGGTGGCGGTTGGCCGGGCCAGCGCGGGGGCCTCCAGGTAGAAGAGCGGGATGTCGTAGCCGCCGGGCCCGGCGGGGCCGGTGCCGGCGGCGGCGCCACGGGTGCCGGCGGCGCCCTGACGGTGGCGTGGGGATGGACCGAGGGTGTAGCGAGCTAGTCAACACACCGAACCGGACGTTCGGGCCCGAGAAAGCTGTTGCTGGACCCTCCCAGCCCATCACCGTCAGCGTAGCCTCCACCGCCACCGCCGACGACGATGCCACAGTAGCATAGACAACGGCAGGCTTCCTGACACTACGCTGCGCCTACGCTATCAGTCCGGAACGGCCAGTGGTGCATTGTACGCGGGGTGGGCTCGGCCGCGTGCAAGAGACGAACGTTCGCGAAACAAATTCCAACATACCTGCGCGATGAGTCGTCATTCCCAAGGACGGTGGCGCGTGGGGCGTGTGTGGGGCGCATGCGGAATTGCGGATGCAAGTATGCGGATGCGGCGGCCGTGTGGCGTGCAGCGGGGGCGGGGTTCCGAGGAGAATGTATGTGTGTTCCAGTGTTAGGTAGCACAGTTGTGTGTGGGGGGGGGCGCGCACCTGGGGCGGCCGCCACATCGTTCGGAGCCGGTCTTGCTCCGCAATCCGCCACACCTGCGCCCATGCAACGATGCAGCGAGGAGCAACCGGGCGCTGTCAGCTGCTGCAGGCAGCCATCGTACTTTGTTGGTTGCCTTGGCCGTCTCCGGCTTGCCCGAGCTGTTGCTGCTGCTGCTGCTGCTGCTGAGGCGGTACTCACTTGGACTTGGCGACGCGCCAGGATGACTCCTAGCACGCACAGGACGGCACCCTGGCGACGTGCGCAGCGTAAGAGAGGACGGGGCTGCGTGAGGACTCGTCGATGTGCATGGCCATGCGTTGCGCATGTGAGCCCCAGCCGAAGCGGAGTGCGCCATCGCTCAACAGCGCGACTTAGCGGGTGGCACAATGAACGATGCAATCGTGTACAGGCGCTCAGGGGGCGCGAGTGCGCAGCCGGGCAAAGTATCTGGCCGTGAGCTCGCCAAGCCATCCCAGCAGGCGCGCGTGCCTCACCAAGCTCATCAGCACTGCCCAAACCGCCAAAGGCGCTGTTGTGCGCGTAAAGAATGACGATAAGAGCATTGCGGAGCCGGTGACGAAAACGACCACTGGGGACGACACCAGCCGGCACTGCCGCGCAGAGCAGCATACATTGAACTCCTCGCCGTCGTCCACTGGCGACGGAGCAGGAGGAACATAGTATGCATACGCCATATATCGGTTGGGTCGGCGCACGCAGCGCGGTTGGCGACAGGGCTATCGAGTATCCATGGCTGCAGCGTGCAGTGTCTGAGCGACAGTGAACGACCGACCTGCGCAAGCACCAAACCCAAACCGCAGGCACCCACACTCGTGAATGACTCCAACTTCTTCCTGCTCCGCCAACAGTTCGATTCATATCGATTGCCATTATTTGCCTTGATTGAGGTTTCTTCGCATCGGCAAGCAACGCTTTCCCTCGGCGCGAACCTAACTCGTCCTTGCGCGTTTCAGACCTACCGCAGCGCTCAGCTTCCTGCCATCTGTGGACCTGCATCTGCGCATAATAAGAACAATATAACGAACGACGACAGCTGGAGGGTTTAGTTGGAATCCAAGTGCACGCGTGTGAAACCCGGGCTTCCCCCGTCGACCCCTGCCTTGCAACTCGTGTTCATGGCTGAAACCTTCCTAACCTCCCCAGCTGCGCATGGGTGCATGGCTTTCCCCCAAAGAGGCAGTCGCCTGTGATGGCATGCCAGGTTGTTTTCACAGTGCCTGCGTGGCATGGGGAGGGCGACAAGGTTGCCCCTGGTTGCCCGCGTGAACCCATGGAGCCAGAGCGATGCCACCCAAACTACAGGGCTGTGAGCACTCACCGTAGCCAGAGTCCTTCTTGCCATCTCCACCTACATCTCCCGAGGCCCTCGCGGCCGGCGGCGCAGACCCTCCGCCGGCCGCACGAGCTGCATGTGTGTTGCGGCGGTGCACCGCGCACGGTGACAAGAGAGGGTTATGATAAGGGTTGCGTTTCAACTTTAAAATTGAGCTCCGTGGACAAACTTCAGGTTGGGGTAGGTTGAGGTAACAAACTGGGAGCGAGGTCATGGTGCAACGATCATCATCATGGCTGCCGCCCGGGCCCATTTCAGTTTCACCTTTTCCCCCCTCAGCTACCGCCATAAGCAGGCAAAACGACAAGCAGCATCGTGCTGAACAGGACACAGGAACTGGTCTGACAAGAATAACGTTACAACGTGAGTCGCCGCCGCTGCATTTGCTCCTCTATTGGCCCTGCGGTCTGCTTGCCTCTGTCTGCTGTGTCGTCGCCCCCTCTACGCAGGCTACCGGATATAGTGAATCCTCGTTTTCGCAGGCTTGTACCCCTGGCTTCGCAAAGGGGCAAGCCAACTTCTGGGCTGCACCTCCCTAAGGGCCATGCCAACAGTACCGCAGCTGCCACAGCGGCTGGGATGCGTAGTAGCGCCCAGGCGAGGCCCCCAACACAGCGCCACACGGTGCCCATCCACCTACCGCACGTGTACGTATGCATCAGAAGGGATCTGCGCTCAACCTACAGTCTGGCCTTCGCGAGCTCCGTCGCTACACATCTGTGTGCACGAGTGTGCATCAGTACACGTTTCTCTTCCCTTCAAGGCACAAGTCCGTGAAAGCAGAGGTTGGCAGCATATGCCCAGCACCACATGCAACGTGCCCGCTACCCGCGTCCACTACCTGCGGCAGCTCACACTGGGGCACGGAGGCGCCGGTTCGAGGTTAGGACGTGGCAGGCGCCGGGAGGCGCCGGAGAAGGAGTGGCGAGGGCAGGGAAGGGCGGAAGGCACCGTGGGATGCACCGGAGGGGAGGGCTATATGGACTATAATGCATGTGACGCGGTATTAGGTACGTACTACATGCGGTCGCTAAATGTGTTGTGGTCACCAGCACCAGCAAGGGTGAGTGTGCGAGGTATCGGGCCGAGAGACCAGGGGCGGGAGGGCGCAGCCTCGAGTTGCTCTTGCAATCTTTGCGCAGACACTATTATACATATCTGAGGTTATGCGGACAAGCGCGCGACGACTGCTCGGGTTCAGCTTCCTCTAATCGTCCGCACAGCCCCTGACGCGACCAGCGAGGCTGCACTGAAATACATTAATGAACTCCTTGCGGATAACAGTGGGCGAGGTATCTGGAAGTATGTGCGTTCAGTAACTGGGCCGCTCTCTGACCCCTCTGTACGGCCAATCGCGGGCCATTGCCGACCCCGCGGCAAACCCAGTGCCCCACTCCCCGCACACACCCGGCACCGGAAAGTCAAACAAACTGCGTTATATAGCTCCCTCGCCCGCCTCCCAGGTGAGCACCCCACAACTTAGCCACCCCCTTGAATAAACTTTGTTGCGGTCGATCTCGGCTTGGACTCCCCGGCGACCGCCGCAGACACCCAGACCTTACATAGTCATGAACCCTACATTTTGTGTCGTGCGCTCGTGCCTCGCATGCAGCGCTGCAGCCCACTCGCTCGCACCCTCTCGCAGGTCTACAATTTAGCAAGCTCGCGGCCTCCGCAGCGGGCCCCGGCGCGGGCCCATGTCGGAGGCCATTGCTATACTCAGCAGCGGCTAGTGAGCGGCCTCCAGCCCCGCAGCAGCCGGCCGGTCGCGCTCATCGCGCCGCGACCGGCCGACGATGAAGCTAAAGCTCAAGCTGCCTGGCCAGGCTCCAGCAGCCAGCCAGGCAGAGCCGAGCACTGGCACAGTCCCGGCGCAGCCGACGGCTTCGACTGCTGCAACACCCGGAAAGAAGCGAAAAGAGCCGGATGCCGACGCGCCGACCTCGGCGCCCTCAGCCGGGCCACCCACGAAGCGGCCGGCCACGGGCATGGGCGCACAGCCCGCGGCGCCGACCCCATCCGGCGCGAGCATGCCGCCGCCCCGCCTGAAAATTGCGCTGCCCGGCGCTCGTGCCGCGGCAGCGGCCCGTGCCGCCGGCGGCGGGGGCCTGGGTGCCGCGCCAGCTGCGGGCCCCGGCCCGGGATCCACGGCCGCCGCTGCAGCTGCTCCTAAGGCTGGCCCGGCGCCGTCGCTGAAGCTGACCAGCGGCGGCCTAAAAGTCGGCACGGGTGGCGCCGCGCCTGCGCCCGCGCCTGCGCCTGCGCCGTCCGCGGCGCCGCTTCCAAACTTGACCGCCCCACTGCCTAAGGGGGCAGGCGGCGGCGCCAGCGGGCCGGGGCCGCCGCCGGCCTTCTTGGCGCCTCTGCCGGGGGGCGGCGAGCCAGCTGCCAAAAAAGTCAAGTTAGGCATCAAAATTAAGAACATGCCCAAAGACAACCTGGCCAGCCTGGCGGCGCAGATTGCGCGCAGCAAGCCCGCCGGCGACGACGGCGACGGCGCCGCCGGGCCGGGCGGGGGCGACGGCGCCGCCAAGCCGTCCGGCGGGATAGGCGCGCCGCCAGCGCTGCCGCCACGACCGCCGTTCAAGCTAAAAATTGCGCTTGGGAAGCTGGCGGGCACGGCGCACGGCGGCAGCGGCGTCGCGCCGGCGGCGACGCGGCCACTGACGGCGGTCACGAGCCGCCCAGCGGTGGCGGCCGCCAAGCCAGTGGCGGCGTCGGCCGCCGCCGCCGGGCTCGACGACGAGGAGCTGGAGGACTATGGGCCGGACCCCGACTTTGCGCCGGCGAAGCGAGGGCGTGGCCGCGGCCGCGGCCGGGGCCCAGTCCGCGGCGGCGGCTTCGGCCGGCCCGCGGCGCCGGTGGCGCGGCCGGCGCCCGCGCCTCCGCCTCCGCCGCCACCGCCGGCGCGGGCGGCGGCGCCCGTGGCGGCGGCGCGGCCCGTCGTGCGCGGGCGCGACCTCGCGAGCAAATTTGACCTTGAGCGCTGCTTTGAGCAGGTGGTCAAGCAGGACAAGGACGGCATATTCGCCAACCCCGTCACCGACGAGCAGGCGCCGGGGTACTCGGAGGTGAGGCGCGGCTCTGGGCTGCCGGCGTCAGCGGCGCCGCGCGCCGCCTCGCCGCACACTGGACGCACACTGGGTGCAGCTGCTTGCCTGCTGCTGGCTTGCTTGGTGTCCCCCGGGGGGCTGCAGGGGTCTGCATGGGGCGGTGTGGGCTGCAGGGGTCCCACTGCTCCCAGTGCGCAGTCTGAGGACGTCGTGGACCTGACCGCCAGCATGGCCGCCAGCATGGCCGCCAGCACTGTTGCGCGAGCTCGTAGCTCGTGGCTGGTGCGGCCGCCGCCAATGACCAGCCCGTGCATGCCGACACGAGCTGCCGCCTGCCGCCCGCTGCGTGGTGGTGGCCCTGGTGGCGCAGATGATCAAGAACCCCATCGACCTGTCCACCATCCGCACGCGCCTCGCCAACGGCCAGTACGAGACGTGGGGCTCCATGGAGGTGCGCCCAGGCGCACGGCGCCCAGGCGCACGGCGCGGGGCCGGGGCCGGGGCCGGGGCCGGGGCCGGGGCCGGGGCCGGGGCCGGGGCGGCGCACGGCGCACGGCGCGGGGCGCACGGCGCGGCGCGGCGCCGAGGCCGGCGCGGGGCCGGGGCGGCGCGGGGCGAGCAGGGCCAGGGCCGGGGTCTGGCGCAGGGCGAGCGCGTTTGCGCTTCGCTTCGCTGCGCGGATTGGGGTGGCGTTGGGTTCATGTGGCAGGCCAGGCCGCCGGCTGCGGCCCCTGCTCCCTCAGCAGCGCACAAGCCATGACACGCGCGCTGTGCCAGCCCCCCACCACGTGCGCGAGTGCCATGGCCCCAGCTTCTCCGCCCGCTCCACCGCTCGCGCCCCCGCTCCTCTCCTGCTCACCCCTCCCCCAGGCGGACGTGATGCTCATGGTCAACAACGCCAAGACCTACCACCCGCAGGTGCGGCCCGGGTTTGGGAGGGGGCAGTCGTGGGGGCGGCCCGGGTCGTGGGGACGTCCCGGGGGTACCGCTGGGCGTGGGGCTTGGGGCAGCGGCGGGTGGTGCCGTGGCGCGGGGCGCGCGGGCAGGCGGCACCTCCCGAGGCGCAGGTGCAGGCAGCCCTCCCCGCCCGCAGGGCAGCACGCCTGTGTCCGGCGGCGGGCCGAGGTGGTTGCAAGCAAAACACACACACACACACATTTCGGCCCTAAACGTTGAACACACGCCCTCCCCCCTTCCGCTTCCCCGTCCCCATCCCCTCCTCCCCCTTGCAGGGCAGCACCATCTGGTGGTGGGCCGAGGTCATTGAGAAGATGACGCTCAAGTACATATCCTGCGGCCGCGCGGGCCAGGCCAACTACCGCGGAGTGGCGGCGGGCGTGTGGCGAGACCTGCGCAAGCCGCCCGACGGGGGCACGTGAGTAGCCAGGGGCGGGGCCGGCCTGAACCGCGAATGGCAGGGCAGGGGCCAGGCAGGGGCCAGGCAGGGGCCAGGCAGGGCGGCAAGCTGCCGGTTATGGTGTGTCGTGAGCCGTAAGTAGCAGTGGGCTGTGTGTGCTGGTCGGGACGTTGGACACGAGAGGCGGCATCACATGCGGCGCCAGGTGTGCGGCGGCACGCTCCCCGCTCCCGGCCCCCGGGGTGCACCCGGCGCCCCACAGCTGCAGCGGGGCGCAGCGAGGGTGTGCGCGCACCCCCCGCATCACCTAGCGCCGAGCCGCAGCACCCCAACGACTGCACACACGCTGCTGCCCATGCGCCCCCTCCCTGCCTCCCTTCCCCTGCGCAGCCCCATCCCGCTCAAGCCGCGCTACACCTCTGCGGGCCCGCGCTTCGACAAGTTTGGCAACGAGCGCGACCCGGCCGAGATCCGGCGGCAGCGCATGGAGGCGCAGGTGCGGACCGCCGCCGTGGGGGCCGTTGCTCAGCTGCAGAAAACCAACCGCTGCCTTGCCTCGCCCCTGTCGTCTCCTTTGGCTCACACCCTCTGCGCCTGAACCTGAACCTGAACCTGAACCTGAACCTGAACCTGAACCTGAACCTGAACCTGAACCTGACCCTGAACCTGAACCTGAACCTGAACCTGACCCTGACCCTGACCCCCCGCACAGATGGAGGCGGCCAACCTGGTGGTGGAGAGCAGGCTGCGAGAGCGGCGGCCGGGGCCGGGCGCGCTGCGCGACGAGCCGCAGGGCCTCGGCGGCGGCGGAGGCGGGCTGGGCGGGCCCGGCGGGCTGCCGGGCGGGCTGCCCGGGCGGCGCAAGCACCGCAACACGGGCGTGCGCGCGATCGAGGCCAACGCGCGGCAGCTGCTGGCGCAGACGGTGAGGGAGGGGGCGGGGGGAAAAACTGGCAGCCTGGTGGGGGCGGGGAGCTGGGGGGTGGGCAAGGCGACGGGGGTTGCGCGGCAGCTCCCCAACCGCTGCGCACAACCGCCACACACACAACCACCGCCCCCCGCAGGCCGGCGAGCGCTTCTCCTACCGGCCCAAGCCGGTGCTCAGCGCCGCCCCCTTCCTGGCCATGGGCGGCTTGGTGAACGGCGCCAACGGCGAGGGCCTGCCGTACGCGCTGCTGCCCAAGCCCCACCTGGCGCCCAGCCTGGCGCCTTGCGACAGCGCGGCGGCCTGCTACGCCAGCAGCCTGGCGCGCTTCGTGTCGCGCTGCGGGCGAGCGGTGCAGGTGGGGCGTGGGAGGGGCGCAGGGGGGTTGGGGTGGGGCTGGAGGGCAGGGAGGCCGCAGGGGCGCAAGGCAGGCCAGGGGAGGGCATAGGGATAGGAGAAGAGAGGATACGGATGCTGCCTGCCAGCGCTGCACGGCGAAGCGGGGCGGGGCGGGGCGGGGCTGCCGGCCTCGCCGGGGCTGCGCTGGGTGCACAGGCTGGGCTGGGGTGGGCAATGGAGCGCCGGAGCCTGAGCCCGTGCCGCGCTGACGCCCACGGCTCTGTGCCTCGCCCGTCCCGCAGCTGGCGGCGTTGAAGCGCCTCGTTGAGCCCCCGCCGCCGCCGCCGGCACCGCCGCCAGCGCCGGCGCAAGCGGCGCAGCCCGACCCCGCCGCCGCCGCAGCGCCGGGCGCGCCCGCGCCGGCGGGCATGCCCGGCGGGCCCGGACCTGGGGCTGCGCCCTTGGCGCCCGGCGCTCCCGGGCCAGGGCCGCTGGCGCCCGCGGCGGGCGGCACGCCACCGCTGCCGCTGCCAGGGCCGGGCCAGGCACCCCCCAGTGCGCCAGGGCAGCCCCAGCCCCAGATGCCGCCGCCGCCGCAGGAGGGCGCCATGCAGCCGGGGCCGGTGCAGCCGCAGCAGCGGCCGCCGGGCATGGCACCTGGCATGGCACCGGGCATGGCACCGGGCCCCGGCCAGCCGGCGGCGCCGTACGGGCAGGGCTTCAGCCAGCCGCCGCCGCCGCAGCAGCAGCAGCCGGGCATGGCCCCCGGCATGGGCCCCGGCCCGGCCAGCGCCATGGCGCCGGGGCTGCCAGGCAGCATGGCCCCGGCGGCGCCGCCGGGCGGCATGGGCCCCGGGCCGCCAGGAGGCATGGCGCCGGGGCTGCCGCCGGGGATGGCGCCTGGGCCGCCTCCCGGCATGGCCCCGGGGCCGGCAAGGGGCATGGCGCCAGGGCTGCCTCCGGGGATGGCTCCCGGGCCCATGGCGCCTTTTGCGATGCAGCCCGGCGCCCAGCTGCAGTAGCGGCCTAATGGCCCGATGGCCGGTTCGTAGACCGGCTGGCCCGCTTGTAGGCCGGCTCCGGGTCCGGCATGGCACACGCTGTCGCCGCGCGCCGCGGAGCTTTGGCTAGCGGTGGTGTACCGTTGGGCGGCTGATGGCGGCGTGCTGCTGCGGCATGACAGGCGTGCTGCCGCTGGCGGAGGCCGAGGTGTGGCGCGAGGTGTGGCGGCGTCGGCGTCGGCCCGCCAGTGTGGCAGCGCCGGGCTCAATGAATGACGCGTGGCGTGACTGGGGGGCGCCGGTCGGGGCCGGGCGCGAGTTCGTGTACCTGTGTGGGTGCGTGTGCGCGAGGCAAGGGCTTGGAGGCTGGGGAGGCAATGCGTCCGGAATGCGGCGGGGCCTGGGGCTGCGGCTGCGGCTGTGGCCGGCCGCTGCGCGGGTAACGTTGAGACGGCTGGCTGACGAGAGGGGGCCAGCGCCGCAGCGCTGGGCAGGGCGGGGCCGCACAGGCAGGCATCAGCAAGGAAGCGCCAGGGGGACCAGCTTCGTGTCGAATGGCTTGGCGCCCGAGGGACTGGCGCTGGCCGTGAAGCGGACGTTACGTGGCGGCCGAAGAGTCCTTGGGTCGGAGCGGCCAGCGTCGCGTGTGTTCTGTTCCGATGCGGCCGAGGGCAGCCAGGAGCCGGGCGGGGGCCGGGTGGTCCATGCCAGGCCGCTGGTCTGACTGCGGTGTAAGGAGCAAGGGCAGTGCGCAAGGGCGAGCACTTCTGAGTAAAGGCAAAGACTCAGCCGACCAGCTCCGTGCGAAGCGACGGGGCCGGGTAACCGCTCGCCGCCTCGACATGGTGTCACGACATTCGGGTATTGCATGCGTAGTGCAGTGCTCGTTCACGGATCGCGCGCTCTCACGTATCAGGTGCGGGGTGTGCGAAACAGGTGTCGTGCGCTGGCAGCGCCACAGGGGTGGAGGTGCCCGCTGGGAGTGCGGGGACATCTGGTCCGCCGACGCTCCGGCCGTGCCGTGCTGCGACCACGCTACGTGATGAGACCGGGGTGGGACGCGCAAAGGGACCCTGGCGTCAACGCGGCTACCACAGCCTGTTGTGCGTGCCGGCCTGTGCGTCGGCCCTTACTGCTGCGGAGGCACCCGGCTGCTGCTGCCCCGGTTGCAAGACGTCATCAAGGCAGGCGAGAGCCTTCCAAGGCCAGGCCTCCCTAGCAGGTCACGCCATGCGGCCGCCGCCGGTACTCAATCCTGGAACCGTACTTATGATGGGCATACTCCGTGGCGACCGCATGGTCAGCCCAGACACCACATGCCCTATGAAGTTGAACACACACAGCCGAACTACCCCCGCACACATGCCTGCAGCCATAGTCCCCCCTGCATCCTGCACCCCTACCTCGAGGCTGCCCTTCAAGCAGCAGCCCACACCCACACCTCGCCGCAGCAGCTGCCCGCTAGCTACCCGACCCGACCCGATCCGTGCGCCCCAGCACAACACAGCATGCCGCCGCCACCGCCAGCGCCGCCCCGCGGTGGTGGCCGCCGCCTGCGCCCTGGCTGCGGGCACGCGCCGCCACACAGCAGCAGCCCCCTCACTGAACCTCGCGCTTGGCGCCCCCCCCCCCACACAACACCACCCTGAGCTCCACAGCTCCGCAGGGCGCGCGGGCCGCGCAGTTCGCTGCACGCAGCAGCAGCAGCGGCGACGTAACATGCCACGTCATGCCACGCCACGCCATGCGCCCACCTGTGGGCTCGCCATGACCCAATCCGCACCTGCTCACCACCCTCCTCGCCTGCGTCCCTGCCCTGACCCCCTCGCCGCCCCTCCCCAACAAAAGCGAAGCGCCGCCGCGCCCAGCGCACCGGCACGCTGCAATGCGTAGCTACTATGTATGTGACACGGGCACGGGCACGGGCACGCGCCGCAAGCGCTTCCCTTCTCGGCGCGGCCGCTGCCGGTGAAGCCGACATGCCGCAGGGGTCCCTTGAGCGCCCGCCGCCACTCTGGTATCTGGCGCCGCCGCGGAACACGAGCTCGACCAGCCGCCAGCCGCTGCCGCCGCCGCCGCCAGTGTGCTGCGGCCGCCGCCTCAGCTACTTCTTGGTGCAGTTGCCGCCGGTGAAGCAGACGAGCAGGAAGATGACGAGGCCCAGCAGCAGCAGCGCGCCCAGCACGATGAGCTTCATGCGGCAGTTCTGCCACCACATGCGCGACCGCAGCTGCCGGCCCTTGCGCTGGAACTGCTCCGCCTGCGCAGAGGGCAAGGCAAGTGAAGGGGACCCATGCGAGTCACGAACCTAGTTGCGGAACTCCCAGCGCAAGGCCGGGCCCAGAGAGCAAGGGGAGGGCGCCGGGCTCAGGGCGGATGGCGCGTGCAGCCTTGGAGGCCAAGCGGGGGCCGGCGCCCGGGCCGGAGCCGCACCAGAGCCGGCAGGGATGGATTGGCATCACGCCGTCTCGCGCATGCTGTCCATACCTGGTTCTGCAGGTCGTCGGCCTTGTCCACCAGCAGCTCGATCTTCTCGCCGCGCTCCAGCACCTTTTCGATGTTCTCCACCATCACGTCCTTGACCTCGTTGACCTGGGTGCAGAGCGGGAGGGCGGGGAGGGCAGGCAAGCAAGGGGCGCGCGCAGGGCTCGCGGGGCGCGCGAGGGCTGGACGCAGCAGCAGCGCAAGCAGCGCCTCGACACGCACGACCTTGCGCAATTGTGCACGCGGGCCTGGCTTCTGCCCTGAATGGCCACATCGCCAGAGCAGGGCCTGCCCCACCCAGCCGGCAGCCCGCCCCAGCTGCCGCCGCCAGTCCTTGCCCGCCCCAGGCCAGCCCTCCCAGCCCTCCCAGCCCCCTCCCAGCCCCCGCCCAGCCCCTGCAGCGCCACCAGCCCGCCCAGCCCGCCGCCCAGCCCCTGCAGCGCCACCAGCCCGCCCAGCCCCCCGCCCAGCCCCTGCGGTGCCACCAGCCCGCCCAGCCCACCGCCCAGCCCCTGCGGTGCCACCAGCCCGCCCAGCCCCCGCCCAGCCCCTGCAGCGCCACCAGCCCTTCCAGCCCCCCGCCCAGCCCCTGCAGCGCCAC
>BDDC01000186.1:44097-63346 GCA_001662425.1 Chlamydomonas sphaeroides | reverse complement strand
CCCCACCGCCCCACCGCCCCACCGCCCCACCGCCCCACCGCCCCACCGCCCCACCGCCCCACCGCCCCTAGCTATCAATCCCAATGTGACAGCCGCCTTGCGCAGCGACCTACCCCGCTGCGGACGCGCGGGGCCCAGCGTCAACCTAATACGAGGGGCCAGCTGCGTGCGGGACACGAAGCGCGCTGCTCGCCGTGCTCCTGCGTGTCACGACACACTACGCAATCGGCAGAGTGCAAACAAGCCGTTCCAGACATGAGCCGTGCTGCTGGCCGCTTCCTGACGCTGCTACGTTAGCATGCGCCTAGGGCGTAGCCCGTGAGTGGTTTGATCGTAGAGTAGCGCTCGAGGCACGTCAAGATGCGACAAGACGCTGAAACACGTTGCCTTACACACTGGCCTCGGTACGATTGAAGGAATAGAGTGCACTCCAGTGGCGGTGGAGTGCTCTGCCACGCGCCTAGACCCTCTGATCCTGCCGTACACGCATCTAGCACGCTCGTGCCAAAACACAGGAACACCCGTCAACTTCCCGCACCTCCCGGACCGTACTGTGACAAGGCTACGTTATGTCACGACGTGCGGCTCCAGGTAGGCATGGTTCCGGGCAGCCTCAGCGTCTGCTGACACGTTCCAACGAAACACGCACAGATCTACACTACCGCTCTACGCACGGGCCGTGGGCCCATGAGAGCCGAACACAACTAACAACAGCCGTACCTGCAGCGCACACAGCACAGACACGCAGCCACGGAACGGAGGCCGCAATCTGGGCAAACTGCCAGAAACCCAGGGGGCATTGAGCTGACCGCCCAGCGGGACATAGCCCGAGGCAGCGGGCGGCAGCGGAATACGTGGGCCCCGTACGCGACACACAGTTGGTTGCCCCCGGCACCATGTAAGCAAGTCGCTGGCCTTAAGGGGAGCGGCGCGCTCCTCCCTCGTCCAGGCGGCCAGGCACGTGGCACCCTGGCGATCTCGGCTACTGCAAGCAGCGCACGCAACCGAGCGCTCTACCGGCAAAGCCGTCGGGCCCAAGGGCCCAGCTGCCGCCGTGGTTTCGCGCCCTACCACACGTTGCGAATTGGGGAGCGAGCGGCGACCTCTCCGGCCACCACGTGGTTCGCCACGCAGCGCCACTGAAGGCGCGCAGGCTAGTACAGCGAAGGTGCACAAACCACCTAAGCAAAGAGTGGGAAGACCTCCCGATGCCGCAGCGCGGCGGGGCCGTCGCCCCAGATGCATTCCGGAACAACATACCGAGTAACGCCGCCAACCACAAGGCGGCCTACACCCGCCCTCATGCTGCTCCTTCGGAGCGCCGGCGGCCCTGATCCGCCACAGGGCGAGCGACCGCCTGCTTAGCGCCATCCCTTGCTACAGCCGGATGGCCACCTCCAAGCCGCCACGAACTCCGGCGCACGCGGCCCGTGTGTCGCCGCAGGCGCCGCTTGGCCGACTGGGCGAGCCGCATTGGCCGCCTGCAACATGCACCCAAACCTGGGAGCGGCGCTCCCGATGCCGCTGTGCGGCGGGGCCGTGGCCCGTGCGTCAAGCGGCCCCAGTGCCGCGGCCCTTCGGCTTCTGTGCGCGCCCTGGGCACTCTCCTAAAACGATCCCCCCGCGCGCCGTCTACATGCAAGTAGACCCTTCGGGTTGCGAAGCAGCCACAGGGCATGGTGGCCACACGCCCCCAACTGCTCACGATCCCACACACACACCTGGCCCGGCCGCAGCAGGGCCCCGCCCAATGACCCGCACCTCCGCCAACCCACGTAAGGCCGCCGCCAAGCGCCGATGCCACCACTTTCATCTTTGCGTCTGTGCCGCGCGTACGCCAACGCCGAGGCAGCCTAACCCGTGGGGCGAGCCGCAAGCCTCCACCAGCCCCCAGACGCAGCCAGCAGCTAGGGCGCCGCTCCTATGAGCGCCAGCAGACAGCGGCCGGACCCCGGCCACAGCGCTTCGCCTCGCCTCGCGTCGCAGGCATCGCAGGTGTAAATTTGCCGCAGGGTACGGCCGCCACAAGATCAGGGCGCCACACGACCAACGCCGCACGTGTCGCACGGCACGCGCGACGTAGTCTGACACACAGCCCCTGGCGCAGCGCGCAGCAGCATGCGCTCAATCTGACACCACGGAACTCCCTCCTAATTCGCCCGCATGAACATCCATACGCAACGCATAACGAGGCAGCACGGCGGAAAGCCACGCACGCCATGGATACTGCCGCATTCCCACGCGAGGCGTTCACAGCAGCCCACGCATTGCTTCACAGAGCTTCTTACGCCCGCGCCGCGCAAGCCGCGAGCCTGAGCTCCGCTGCTGCAGGGCCTCGGTCGCCCGCACCATCAAAGATGGCACACTCAGCCCTGCGGCCCCAGCAGCCGCATCGCCCGTACACCGCACTGCGATGCGGCCATCGGCAGGGCCGCCGCCACCGCCGCCCACAGCTCGGGAAGGTGCCGTGCTGCGCCCGCGATTGCCGTGAGCTCCTTGGTGCCCAGCGATGGCGGCTGCGACGACGGCGGGTCGACGCTCATCGCCCGGCGCAGCTCGGCGCCCTGGCTCCACGCGACCAGGCCGGCCAGGGCACTCGGCAGCGAGGGCCGGTCGGGCCACAGCCCAAGCTCACACAGAGCGGCCGCCATGGCGTCCGTGTGCGTCCGCAGCTGCGCCAGGGCCGCTGCGAGGCCGTCAGCGGCACAGCTGCCGCCTCGCGGCGGGCCCGGCAGGGGCGGCAGCGGCCGCAGCATGCTGGCGAGGGCGAGCAGCGGCGCAGCCGTGTCGAGCAGGGGCTGGGCGGTGGCGCTGCCGCAGGCCAGCTCCAGGCAGCGAACCTGGGGGAGGTGAGAGGAGCGAAAATGACATCACCTCAGGGTGAACGCGTCTTTGACCGTCATGCAGTGTAGCCCCCCTCCGTGCCTCTTGCCCCATCCCAACCCCCTCCCGCCCCACCTGCTCGCATCCGTGCACCACCTTGGCCAGGCCCGGCTCCTGCAGCAGGCACCGCACGCTCGCCAGCAGGGCCGCCTGCGCCCCCGGCCCGTGGGCCTCGCGGCACGCCACCAGGTCCACCACGGCCTCAGGTGAGGTGGAGGCGGCACAGGACGCACCGGCAGCCGCCCCCGAGGCTGCCCCCGGCGCGTACACGGCGATCAGGCACGGCTGTGTTCCGTGCAAGTGCACGGCAAGGCCGATGTGCCGTACGGCGTTGCAGAGCCGTACCATGCGGCCGTGCTCGTGGCAGCGTGGGTCAAACACCAGACCCGTGTTGGTTTCTGGTGGCATGCCGCCAGACGCCACGCCGCCGAGCAGCTCTGCTGCGGCCAACGCGGCCCCCACCACAGCAGGGTCCGCGGACCGCGGCTGCGCCGCCAGCGAGGCCGCCGCTCCGCGGCTCAGCCCGGAGCTCGCCTCAGCCAGCTGCTCCTGCCCCAGAGGCGGCGCCGGAGACAGCGCCGTGCGGTGGGCCACCACAGGCAATGGCTGCGGCACAATGGGCGCCGAGCGGGCACCGCAAGCTGCCGGCGCTGCTGCTGCTGTGGCGACGGCTGCGGCGCCGACTGCGGCCGCTGCCGTGGTGTCGACGACGGCTGCGCCAGGCTCGTTCGGGCCGGTCGCGCCGGCGCCGGCGCCGCTGGCGCCGGTGCTGGGGGAGGGGCCGGCTGCGGCTGGCGGCACACCGACCTCAGGCTCGCCGTTAGCGCTGAGGGTGGCAGCGCTCGCCCCGGAGAGGTCACGAGGAAGCGGCTCGGAGCTGCCGGCACGTTCGCTAGCGCTCAGCCGCCCGCTGTCGCTGCCGCGGAGCTGTTCTGCCTGCTGCGGCTGCGGTCGCTGCGCCGCTCCGCTGGTGCCCACCGCTTCGCCGGACATCTCCGACGTAGCTTCCTGCAGGGCAATCCCACATGGCGTCATGTCACGAAAGGGCTGCGAAAGATGGGGAAAGTCGACACCAGACGAGCCAACCCTGCAGCGAGAAGGCCGTTCACCGCACCTGCGCTGAGCCGGCCTCCTGCGGGGGCGGCGGTGGCAGCGGCTCCGGCTGCCGCCCCGCCAGCTCCGCCACCGCACCGCCGCCCTCGTGCCCACCAACCACCGGCCGGCTGCCAACCGACTGCTCCGCGATGTGCAGCAGGTCGGGCCACCACCCATCCTCGGACACGACGCCGCTGCCCTCGTGCCCGTCAGCCGCTGGCCGGCTGTCGGCCCACACCTCCACAGGGTCCGCAGGGCCCGGGGCCGTTGCCGCCGCAGCGCTGGTCGCCGGCTGCGGCGCTGCCGAGCCGCCGGCGGCGGCATCCTCCTGTGGCGCCGCCGGTGCTGTCCATGGCGGCGGCCCGTGGTCGAGCAGCAGCTGCTTGAGGCGCAGCGACAGAGCGGCCGACCGCTGCGATGGGCCGGCAGGGGTTTGGGGTGGTTAGTCTCGATGGCGCCAACCTGGGTCAAGGTATCGTGCTTGCCCGAGGCAAGGCAGCTTCGGGTCAAGCAACGACGGGCCCCGTTACTTGTCCTTGCAAGCTTGAACAAGGTGGGGTTGGCTGGCACCTGGCCTGCCGTGTCCATGTCGAAGGCCCGATCGGCGAACCGGTGAGGGTGCGGCCTCGCATGGCCTTAGCCCTTCCGCAGGCCCCAAGCACTCACCCCGGCATCGGCGGGGTGGTATCGCAGGTACCCTCGCTCGCCCCTGGGCCCCTCGCACAGGTGCTTCAGCCGGCCGCCGGGCGCGTCCAGCGAGCGGTACGCCGCCGGCTCGAGCCCCGCCAGCGCCTGGCCCAGCTTTGTGCCTTCGCACTGAGGCCAGCGCGCGCGGCTGGCGTTCGACCGCTCCAGCAGCAGCCGCGCCGCCGCGCGCTTGAGCCGCTGCAGCGGCTCGTCCCCGGACCAGGCCGACGAGATGGCGGCCGCCAGGACGGCCGGATTGCCCCAGGAGCCGCTGTGGTCGATGACGGGTTGCGGCTGCGGTTGCGGTGCCATGGCCGGCGCTGCAGCGGACGCGGCACCGGTCGCACGCGTGGTGGGTGCGGGCCCCATGATTGCCGCGGCGGCCTGGGACTTGGCGGCACGTGCGGCGGCCCGGGCGGCGGCCGCCAGGGCGCACAGCCTGGGGCAGACCAGCCTGACCGTCTCCGTAGAGCCGCCGTCGCCGCCCTGCTGCGGCACAAGGGCAAGGAGTCAGGCTGCCAGCGCCTCAGCGTCGCCAGCGTCGCCACTTCACCGTGGCGCAGCCCAACAGCATGAGAGGAAGCAACTGCCAGGTGGAGCAGTATGGCTTTGTTGGCAGTATGGCTTTGCTGGCAGCCCGGGCGCCAGCGCAGCAACGACGCCCGCGACCTGAGCCCGCCTCCGCCCCGACCTCACCTCCAGCGCCATAACCGGATCCAGCTGCGCGCCGAGCGCAGCCCGCAGCTCCTCGACCGCCACCTCGCGACCCAGCCTCGCAGCCACGGCGTGCCTTAGCTTGTGCAGCGGCTGTGCGGCCGAGGGCTGCTTGCCCAGCGCCTTGGCTGCCTCCCGCAGCACGGCAGCCACGGACGCATTGTAATGCGCCCGGCCTGTGGTATGGAAGATGGCGTGCACCTGACGCCCCAGCTCCTGCCATGGGTTCTCAGCCGTGCCCGCGTGCGCATGCGGCTCGGCGAACCCAGCAGGTGCTGCCGTCGTTGGCTGACTGACGCGCGGCTGCGCGGACTGCTGGCTGCCACTGGCCGCGGCGCGGGGCGCAGCCCCTGACGACGGCGGCGCTGCCGCGGCGGCGTCCTGTAGACGGAGCGCAAACGAGGAACGTGTCAGGAAGGGCTGGCGGCAACAGACACAGGCTAGCGCAAGCCTGTGGTCATTGCAGCACCAGCTTCCACCCCAGAGCCACTTGCCGGTAGGCTCGCTTGCTGCACTCTGTCACACACACACGCTCCCTCCGACCGCCCTGAAGCTACCGGCTTCGCGGCTTGCCGCCACGTCAGGGCAGCGCTGCTCACCGCAGCGCAGCCCTCGGTCCCAACACCTTCCCCCAACCGCCTACCTGAGGCAGGCTTGCCGAGCAGCTGCCTTGTACAGTTGCTGCTGGTTCGCCGGCCATGGCCGGCGACCTTGCCGGCGGCGTTGCCGCTACCGGCAACGCAGCCGCCACCGGCGCGGCTGTATCGCGGGCAGCGGCCATAGCCGCGGCAGCTGCGGTCGCCTGCTCCGCCCGGTGCTCCTCAGCCAGCGAGCTCAGCTGCGGGGAGGCGCAGCACAGGCATCGCGACGTCGTAAAAAATGGAAAGGGCCAGGCCAGGTTGCGCCAGTCATGCAAAGCCATCACGAAGCTCCAGGGCCGCTGGGTCGTGCGCCCGGTGCTTACGTGGACAAGCGCCGATAGCTCGCCGCATCGCGCCGCCGACAGCGGCGGCGGCGGCGACGCCTCCGCCGCGGGGCCGCGTGTCGCCAGCAGGAACAGCGCCGCGGTGCCGTCCAGGGACGCCGCCGCCCCGCCTGCTGTGCCCGACGCGACGTCCTGCATCTCGGCGTGGAAGTCCGCCGCCAGCGCGGTCAGCTGCGGTTCGCAACAGCGGCAGGAGCGGCCACGTCACGAGTTGTAGGCGGGGCAGTAGCATGCATGCCGCCGATGACTCCAGCGACGGGGGCATGCCGTGTGCAGTACGGCACCGCAGCGCCGGGTCCGTACGTTGGGGCAGACGAGCCGGATGCAGCGCGTGACGCTGCCGTCCGCGGCGGCGCCCGGCGAGTTGCCCTGCAGCGCGGGGCAGCAGGGGCATGGCTGGGGGCAGGGCGCTCGCGCATGCTGGCTGGCTGCCGTCGTGGCGGGACCCAGCGCCCAGGAGGCCTAGCCGCTGGCCCGGCCTCAATGTCAGCGCGCACGATGAGCGGCGCCCAAGCAACGCACCACCCAAGCAGCCCACCATGACAAACACGCCCATGCTGTTCATCACCAGCTTCAGCAGCGCCTCCGCCACCGAGCCGCTGCCGGCGTCGGCCCAGTCGCGCTCCGCGGACAGCAGCTTGGCCTCCAGCGCCGGCAGCGGCAGCACGTGCGGCGGCGGCTGCAGCGCCAGCGACAGCACCGCCGAGCGCGCCAGGGCGCAGAGGGCCACGTCCTGGGGCCCGTCGTAGGGTGGCGGCGGCTGCTCGGGGAACACGGCCAGGATGGCCTGGCGGAGGCGGCTCGCAGCGCAGAGCGGGCGCGGCGGCGCGCTCTGGCTCGCTGCCGCGGCCGCGGCAGGAGAGGTGGGACGGGCTGCCTGCCGGGGCGGCAGAGGGCACTCGTCGCCGGGCGCCGGCTCGTCCTGCGGCTGCGGCTGCGGCTGCGGCTGCGGCTGCGGCTGCGGCTGCGGGCGCTCGTCGCACAGCACCTGCTCGAATGGCGGCTGCGGTGGCGCCTGGGCCTGCGGCCCATCGGCCACCCTCGGCGGCGGCGGAGGCGGCGGAGGCGGCGCAGTTGAAGGTGGAGGCAGCTGCACTGCCGGCGGCCGAAGCCCGTCCGGAGCCTGCGGCCGTGGCGTCGGCGTCGGCGGCAGCGGCCCTGTTCCGTGCCGCTCCTTGCGCAACAGCCCTCCTGGCTCCGCCGCTGCGTGGCGCATGGCAGCGCTGCCGGCAGCCGGGCCCGGGCCTGCAGGGCCCCCGCGGTCGCCGCGATGCTGCTGCTGCTGCTGCTGCTGCTGTCGGCTCCAGCAGCCGTGCTCGCGCAGCAGCGCCTCCAGCTCCAGGCGGATGAGGCCCTGTCTCGCCTGCGCAGGGGGCGGCGGGGCGGGTCGTTGCAGGGCGGCTCGCTGGGGCAGCGGTGCCATGGCTGTTCCTGCCAAGCAGAACACCAGCCGGCAGCCGTGAACAGGGCAGCCGCGGCGTGGCCCCATTCATGTGGCGCGCCTGCAGCTGCCAAGGAGCCCACTCGGGCCTCGTATCGTTGTCAAAATCGTCGATAACGCCTATTCAACTGAGCCGACAAACTATCGATAGCATGAATGTAAGATACGAGGCCTAAGCCCACTGCGTCAGGTCACGTGCCCGACCGCACACATGCGCGCCCAGACTCACAGCCGGGCACGAGACGCCCGCGGTGAACTTCAGGTATGGGTCGCTGAGGCTCTCCAGCTGGTCGTGCGCGGCGAGCGAGCAAAACATGCCACGAGCCCGGTCCCGCAGACGCCGCCTGGCGTCCGGCACGGCGATGCAGCAGGGCCCGTACTTTGACTTGGGCAAGCTCGCCAAAAGTAGCGCGAGCTCCCGCTTGAGCTCCTTCGTGACGGAGTCGCCGCGCCAGTACTCCCGGATCGCAGCTTCGACCATGGGCTCCAGGGCCGCCGCCGCCGCCCGGCCGGCAGCTGGCGGCGCCGCCGCTGTCCTCGGCGGAGTGCGGGCGCTGCTGGCGGCGCCGGAGCGCGGGGCAGCCTCAGGGGCGGCCGTGCTCGCGACCGCGCGGTAGCTGGGGCTGGCGTCACGCGGGCCTGGGCCGGGGCGGGGGCCGGTGCCTGTGCTGCCTGCCGCAAGGCCCAGCTCTGGCGCCACGGGGCCGTATAACGGCACACTGGCCGAGGCAACTGCCGAGCCGGGGGCCTCTGCCGGCCAGGGCGTGTTGCCACTGGCGGCCCCTGCCCGCCCGAGGTCGCGGCCACCGGCGGAAGCTGTTGCCGCAGATGCGGCGGGCCCGAATGCGAACCCCGGCGGTAGCAGAGCCCGCGGGGAGCGCGTCCGTGCCAGCGCCAGCCGGCTCGGGGCCCGCCGCCGCGAGCACTGGCGCCGCGGCCCTGGGCGGGGAGAGCCGCCGCAGCGGAGGGCCGGCGGCGGCAGGTGCTGCTACCAAAGCAGCAGGCGCGGCCGTAGCCGCGCCCATGACAGCGGCCGCAGCCGCGCCCATGACAGCGGCCGCGCCGCTGGCGCTGACCGAAGCCAGCGCTGCAAGGTCATCCGCCCCGCCACCCCTGCACGGCGCCCCAGCGCGGTCCGCTCTAGTCCGTGCCGCGGCGGCAGAGTCGCTGCCTCCGGCCGGCCGCAGCGCGGCGCCGGCCGCGGCTGCTGCCTTCGCCGGGGCGGCATTGCTGCCGCTGGCCGGCGCCTGGCCCCCGTGCTCAAGCAGCATGGCGTGCAAGTCCAGGGACAGCAGCTCCCTGCGGCCCTGTGTGGGGTAGGGCGACGTGGCAAGATGAGCGGCGCGCCGCTAGCGTACCCTGCAGCGGGGCATGCCGCACGGGTGCGGATTCCCACACGCATCCCGCTTGCTGCAACACACGCGCTGCGTCGCAGCCTGCGGGCGTCACTGCGGGTCGCAGCTCCACATCGCGAATGTGCCCCTGTCCGTCTAGCCGGCGGCGGCCTCGCACCTTGCTGCGGCGGCTCAGGTAGCGCTGCGGAGGCGCCACCACGCGCGACAGCTGGCGGCGGTCCGCCAAGCCCTCCAGCTGCACCCGCTCGTCGCCCTGCACGAGCGCAATCGCGCGTGAGGCCTCGAGCGTGTACAGGCCGTCCTGTGACACCTTCACGCAGGACAGCACCGCAGCCAGCTTGCGCTGGATGCGCGGGACGAGCTTAACGCCGGGGAAGGCCGCCACGATCGCGTTTGAGCGTATGGTCGGGTTGTTGATGAGGGCCTGCAAGTCAGGAGCTGCAGGGGCCGCCGCGGGCGCCGCACTGGGCGCTGTGCCGCTGCTGCCGTCCTTCGCGGGCTGCGCCGCGGCCTCAGCCACGGCCTGTCGCGCGACACTAGGAGCCGGCAGTGGCGGCGGTGGCGGCGGCGGCGGAGGAGTTGGCGCGGCGGCAACTATGCCACCGGCAAGCGACGCCTCGTGGTCTCGCAGCAGTTTGTCCATGCGCAGGCTGACGGTGCCTCCAGCACCCTGCTCAGGAGGCACCGCAGCGAGAAGCCGGCGCGGGGAGTTGGAACAGGCTGGAGGCGCATCTTCAGCAGTGCAGCCAGCAAGCACCTGGCAGCGCACTGCGTATGAGCTCTGCCGCAGCGAGCGGCGCCGGCTCACGCCACCGCTGGTCGCCGCCCGACCCGCAGCGCACCACGCCGAGCGACGTCACCATACCAGCGATGCCACACTCACTCGTTGCTCACGGTACGTGAGGTAGCACGGCCATCCCGAGCCCGACTCGTCCAAGCACGACAGTTCGCCCGCCTTCAGCAGCACGCGAAATCGCGCCCGCTCCAGCTCCGGCAGCTTCTGCCAGGGAAAGGCCGCCGCCGGGCAGTAGCGGCCGCAGCCAGAGCCCTCGCACTGCGCGATAAGCGAGGCCACAGCGCGCTGCAGCCGCTCGTGCGGTTCGTCGCCCGGCCAGGCCCAGGCAATGGCAGCAGCCACGTCGCCGCGCGCGGCCGCAGCGCCCGGTGGGCAGGCCGCAGCAGATGTGTCCTCAGACGCTGGGGGCGCGGTGGCGGCAGCGTGTCCAGATGTGGTGATGTGGGGTGGCGTGCCGCCGCCAACCCGCCAGCTGTCGGCGTCGGCGCCGGTGCGGGGACGTTCGGCGTCGGCGTGCTCACGCCGCGGCCCCTCGCCACCTGCCTGTGCGGCTTTTCCGCACGCTGTGCTCCTCGGGCTCCTGCTGCGCCCGCCGCGAGCCCCTCGTGGAGTTGGGCAGCGCGTGGGTGGCGGACATGCGGCCGCCGCTGGACTCAGGCTGCCGGTAGTCATGCAGGAGGTCTTCCGCGCGCAAGGACATCAGCCATTTGCTTTTCACGGGAGAAGGCGCGTAGGGAAGGCGTGGGAGGCGCAGGTTTTGTGAGGTTGCCGAGCATCCACCGTGAGCTGCTTGGTGCATAGCAGCCCTTCCAAGTCCAAACAACCCCCCCTCTCGACAGATCCCGAGTCCCACCCTCCGTGCTGCCGTCGTGTTGCTGCCGCACCAGCCCTTGCCCTTGCCCTTGCCCTTGCCCTTGCCCTTGCCCTTGCCCTTGCCCTTGCCCTTGCCCTTGCCCTACCCCTGGCCCTACCGCCCTGTTCTTGTGCATCAGCAGGTAGCCACGCCCGCCGGCCGCCAAGCTGTCGAGCTCGGCCAGCCCCCCCCGCCGTCGCAGGCTGTAGAATTGCTGCCGCAGCCCCGTGCCCAGCAGCTCCTCCACACTGTCCACCGGCATGGAGGCCACGCCCTGCGACGACACCCGCCGCCCAGCTAGCAACCCGGCGATGCCGCGCTTCAGCGGCGCGAGCGGCGCTTTGACCGGCCAAGCGGCCTCGATGGCAGCAACCAGGTGCGGCGGAGCCTGCCTCGCCAGAGGCGCCGGCACGCCCGGAGCGGCTGCAGTGCCCCGGCCATCGGCCTGTGCCGCCGCGCCGCTGCGGTTGCCCTCGCCGGATGCCGCAGCGGCGGAGGTGGTAGGCGCCCTTGGAGCACGCCAGTGCCCGTCTACAGCAGCGCCAGCAGCGCCGTCCGGCTGGTGCTCCTCGGCGCCGGGCGCTGCGGAGAGAGAGATGGTTGCTCCTGCAGCTCCTGCGGGCGCTGTCACCGCAGCCATTCTGGAGGATACCGCAAACAGCTCGTTCGGGGACACCTGCAGGCTCCCTGTGCCGTTTGTCAGGCTGAAGAACCGCAGGAGCGGCGGGCGCCGCGCGTCTGTGAAGCTGCCGCAGCCGGGGCCCTCGACCTCCGGCAGCAGCGGGCGTAGGGCTTCTGCAGCGCTGCAGATAGCTGCGGCGGCGCCAGGCCGCCTGCGGAGCGCATCGACGTCTACCGGCTGGCACTCGGCAAGGAAATTGTTAAGACGACCCTGTACAATGCGGGCGGACCGGGCAGCGGGGCAGAGGGTCTGTAAGGACGCAGGACTCGGCCGCAGAAGCCTGACATTCATCACCGCAAGAGCGTGTTATCCGCTTGGCCCCCATGACGCCGCGACGCGTTGCCCCCTTGGCTCACCCATTCAAGGCTGCACACATCATTGCTGGAGCTGGCGCTTGGTGGCCCCAGCAGCTGCAGAGCCAACGCCGCAGTGCGCCGCAGCCGCGCCAGGGGGTCGTCGCCCGGCCACAAGCTGGACAAGGTCTCGTCGATGCGGGCAAGCATGTCGGGCTCCCCCCCAAGGTGTTCATAACCAAGCTGGAAGGTATTGTAGTCAGCTGCGGGAGACGGGCTGTCAGTTGGCGAGGCATCCGTCTTGCGGCCCTGCACAGGGTTTGGAGAGCACCCTTGACGACTGCAAGGGGCATGGATAACGGATACCCTTTCTACGAGGTCCATGCACTATCAGGGGCTACGATCGCAAGCACCGCACTCAGCCCGCAAGCACCGCGAGCATCGCATTGTCGCTTTCGCTGGACAACAGGGCGCTTGGTGCAGTTATCAAGGTCTATAGCAAAGCTACTGCGCCCCCGGTGCCCTTGGCAAGATGCGGGCGGCCCACTGGACGCTTCGCCGTCACTAACTGCGCCAAAGCAGCGCTGCCCCTGGCATCCAGCTTGCGCACCTCTTCTGAGAGGCCAGCGCTTCGCATGGCGAAGGCTGGACCTCAGGGATGTCCTCAAGAAGCGACCAAGACTTGCATCCTCACAGCGACTTTTATATGCGGTCACGCCGCAGCGCAGGTGTGCAGCATGAAACGCATCATGTCAAGGACACGCGCCCGACGTGGCTGCGCACACCGTCATGGCCCAATTCCTCTCAGGACACACACACCCTGGCCCCACGCCCCGGCCCCGATCTCCCCTCCCCTCCCCCTTCTGGAGGATGTAGGATGCGCACAGGCCCAGCTCCAACCGTCACTGTGCATGATGACTCTCATGTCACTTTGTTACTCCACCCCGGCACAGCCCACTTGATTCCTCGTTGAATCAGCGGCCATAGCGTTGGCACGCGACCAGGGCGGAGCGCAGCAGCCGCGGCGCAGTCACGCTGCGGGATGCGTGGGCGACCCTCGGCCGCCCGCTCGATGTCGAGGGGCTGCCGTAATGGCTAGAGTGGCCAGTGTGGGGCGCCTGCTCCTACGCCGGCCCGCCATTCGGCCGCCGTTCTCTCAGGTTCCCTCCTCGCACACCTAGAGCGTTTGCTGCCGGCATCAGGCCGTGCCGCCGACCGCACCCATGCCACCGACCCCACACACGCGACCGGGGCCAAAGCGCGTCTCGGCGCTCGCAACCCACCCACGGCCCATGCCAGTGCCCCACATCACCTCGACACATCCCACAAGCCAGCCCACGCAGCTCGCCACCCCACCCAGCTCACATCGGCCGCCCCCACCCCGCCCCTGATGCAGAGCCGCCGCCGCCGCCGCCAACGCCGCCGCCGCCAACGCCGCCGCCGCCAACGCCGCCAACGCCGGCCGCTGCCGCCAACGCCGCGGCCTGCTGCCGAGCGGCCCGCGTCTCGCGGGCTGTGCGCCAGTAGTGGCGGAACGTGTGCGGCTGGGCCTCAGCGGCCGCCTGGGCCGCCGCCTCGAGCCGCAGCGCCTCCAGCCGCTGAGCCACCTGCAGGCGTGGTGGTGGCGATGGAGGGTCGGCAAGGGAGCTCCCGCTACATAACGGAGGGGGGGGGGCGCGAGCGCGGCGAGCTAGCTGGGGGGGGATTAGCTGGGCACGATTTGCAGCCCGAGGACCCGACCTCCTCCGGAACCCTCCTCGCGTGTTGCAGCGCCCCCATACGGACGGCCGCAGCGTCCGCTGAGCGGCACGCCCGATTCCCAGCCCGCCAAGTCTGCGTACTGATGTGCTGATGTGCGTACGGATGTGCTGATGTGCGTACGGATGTGCTGATGTGCGTACGGATGTGCTGATGTGCGTACGGAGGTGCTGATGTGCGTACGGATGTGCTGATGTGCGTACGGATGTGCGTACGTGTGCGGCTCTCCCCCGGGCGGCTCCCGTCTGCCGCGTTTCTCTCCAACTGAGCCGGTTCCCGAGGCCGCACCCAACCACCCAACCACCCAACCACCCACCTGCTCCGCGCTTGGCCGCCGGGCCGCATCGCCAGCCCAGCAGTCCTCCGCCAGCCGCACCCAGGCGGGCGGCGCGCCGGGCGGGAAGGCGGGCCGCCAGCCCGCCGCCACCGCCGCCGCCAGCGCCGCCGCGCCGCCGCCGCCAGCAGCCGCCGGTGCGCCCCCTGGGCTGGGCAGCCGGCGGCCGGCGGCCATCTCCCACACTGCGAACAGGCAGAGTGGAAGGACGTTGCGAAGGGCCAGGCAGGGCGGGGCAAGAGCTGAAGGGATGATGACAGCCGCATATGGTGTCGGCTCGGATCGGGTGCTGGTCCCGGCATCCGCCCCCAAACGGACGCGTCACGTCACGCCGCTCACACAGCATGCCGTACGCGTACACGTCCGCCGCCGGGCTGGCGCCCGGCGGCGCCGCCGCGCCCGGGTCCGCCGCCGACGCCGCCAGCGCCGGCAGCTGCTCGGGCGCCGTGTAGCACAGCCGCGGCGGCAGCCGGCCTCCCTCATCCACCGGCCCCAGCCCCGCCAGCCAGCCGGGGCCCGCCAGCACCGCGTGCCACGGCACGTCGTCGTCGGTGGCGGCGGCGCCGCTGGCGCCACCCGGGCTGCCGGCAGGGGCGCCGCCGGGGCTACTACCCCTGGCGGCTCCGCTGCCGGGGCTGATCTGCAGCAGCTGGCCGGACAGGGCCGCAGAGCCAGGCGGCGAGGCCGACGCCGATGCCGACGCTGACGCCGCTGATGGCTGCAGCGCTGGCTGCGGCGACGGCAGCGGCGAGGGCCGCCGGCTCAGGCGCTGCGGCGGCAGCATGAGCTGCACCCGCTCGGCACAGAGGCCGCCGTGGGGCAGCCCCGCGGCGTGCAGCGTAGCCAGGGCGCGCGCCACGTCCAGCGCCGCGGACAGCACCGCGACCGGCTGCGGGGTTGGTTGGGTGGGGGAGGGCGGGTGCGGAGGGACATAAGCTACCGTGTGTAGCCATAGACAGAGGGTGGCAGGGACGGCCGCTTCGGGACGGCCGTGTGCCGTGTGCCGTGTGCCTGGTTTGGAGCAGAGGCCCCCTCAGAGGCCCCCTCTTGGGAGTTTTGGACAGCCCGGGTTTGGACGGTCCGCCCGTGCTGTCAGCCCTGCCGCGATGGCAGAGGAATGCACTCACCGGGCTCGCGGGCTCGTCATGCGCCCAGCTCCAGCCCCAGCCCCAGCCCCACGCTGCTGCGCCTCCGCCGCCAGCCCCGCCGCCGACGTTGCCTCCCCGCGCCGCCGGCAGCACCGCCGCCAGCGGCACGCCTCGCCCGGTCAGCCACGGCTGCAGCAGCCAGGTCTCGCAGCTGCCCGCAGCCGCACCGCGGCGCAGCGGCGCCGGGCCCCCGGCGGCGGACGCGCTGTGGCCGCCGGCGGAGGTGCCTGACGCCGGCGTGGCCGGGCTGGGCAGCGGCGGCGACGGCGCTCGCGGCACCGCGGCGGGCGCGAGCACGGAGTGGACCGCCAGGGTGGGCAGCAGGCAGGGGTGCCGCAGGTCGGCCCAGGCCTGCACAGGGGTGGGGGCGAGGGCAAGCAAGACGGGAGCGGGAGCGGGTGGCCACGTCCACATGCGCGGATGAGCCGGCGCATGGGGGCTGCACTTGGCGGCACGAGGGCGCGGATGGGACCGTGAGGCGCCGCGCCGCCCCGCCAAGGGTCGCCAGGGCGCAGGTCCGAGGCAGGTGGCGGCCGCAGGTGGCGGGCGGGGGACGGATCACGGATGGCGGCGGCCGGCGGCAGTCCTCACCTGCGCAGCCCGGGCCACCTGCGGCGCCTGCGCAGTGCCGTGCGCCAGGGCCGTCAGCGACACGATCACGGGCCGCCGGCCGCCGCTGCCGGTACCGGTGCCGGTAGATGGCCCGGCCCCTTGGCCGGGCGGCGGCGGCATCAGGACGGCGCGGTGGGTGCGGCCGGGGCCGCTGGCGGACTCTAGGCGCCCTGGAGGGCGGCGAGGGTGTCGGGGTTGGGTTGGGGCACGTCGTGTCAGCGTGGCAAGCGGGACGAGCGGGCCAACCCCGGCACGGGTCGTACGGCAGGTATGGGAGGCGTGCAGGGCGCCGTTGCCGGTAGCGTGGCGCTACGGCTGGTGGACAAGCCATGTACGGCGCGATGCGCGGCACGATGAACGGCGCTCACCCAACACCAGGCCCGGCGGTGGCGGCGGCGCCGCCAGCAGCGCGGCCGGCGGCTCCGCGAGTGGGCCCGCCGACGGCGGCGCCGCCACCCCAGCAGCAACGGCCAGCGGCCCCCCCGCCGCGGTGGCCGCGGTGGGAGCGGAAGGTGCCTGGATGCTTGGGGCAGCGGGCGTGGGACCCGCCGGTGGTCCCGCGGGAGGCTCGGCAAGCGACGCGCGCGTCAGGGCGGCTGCTGCTGCTGCTGCTGCTGCTGCCCCTGCTGCTGCGGCGCGCGATCGCTCCAGGGGGACCACAGCGTGGCCCCCGTCTGACGCCGGTGGCACCATGGCCGCGGCGCCCGCAGCAGCTGACGCAACAGCGGCAGTTGAGGGCAGCGCAGCGGCTGCAGGGCCGCTGGTTTGCGGTGACGCGGCCGGGCCCGGCGCTGGCGGGGACGTTGGGCCCGCCGTCGGCGGTGCCGCGGGATCGGGGATGCGAGCGGGCGTGGAAGCCTCTTCTGCAGCCACCGTCGGCGCACGAAACGCAAATAGCTGACGCTTGGGCGTCCGCGCCAGGAGCAGCGACTGGGGCTGCGGCTGCTGCTGGGTTTGGGGCCGGCGCTGAGGCTGGGGCTGGACTTGGACGGGCTGGCCGAACGGAGGCCATAGTGCTGCCGCCAGCGGCGGGGCTGGCGGCATCGGCAGCATGGGCGACACCGACGGCGCTGGCGACGCCGCCGGCGTGGTTCCTGGCGGCGTCGCCGACGCCGCCGGCGGCTCCGGCGACGCGGCTCGCGGCTGCGCTGCGCTGGCTTCCGGCGCCTCCGGGGTACGCGGCCGCGACTGGGCCTCCGCTGGCGGTGCCACGGCCGCTGCAATGGCCGCCGCGGCGGCCGGCTGCGGCAGAGGGGGCTGCGGCGGCGCCGCCGCAGTCACAGTCGCCGGAAGGGCACGAGCTTCCACAGCCGCCGCCGTTCCTACAGACCCCACGCCCGCCGCTGGCGGCGCAGGCGCCTGCGGCGACGCGGATGGCCCTGCGGACTCAATGTCTCCTGCCGCCTGCGCGGGGCCGGTTCCCTCCGCTTGTGGCGCAGCAGCGCCTGGTGGTGCAGACCCTGGCGCCGCCGCCGTCGTCCGCTCCATCGCCGCGGCTGCACCACCACCGCCGCCGCCGCCGCCGCCGCCGGTCTCCGAGCTACCGCCTGCCGCCGCGGCCGCCGCTGCGGACGCAGGCGGCGCCATGCCTCGTGCGGCTAGCTGGCGGCGGCTGCGGCGGCGCCGGATGCCAGCCGCCACCGCGGTGCCCGCCAGGGCCATGAGCGCGACTGCGAGGGCATGCAGGGGTGCCGGGCGGCACGCAAGGAAGGGCCGCAGGGTGTCAGCATGCCTGGCGAGAGCGGGGATGTGGGGACACACGCACCTAAGGCGGCAAGGCCCTGGACGCACCGCCCCCTGTGCCACCTGCGCACACCTGCGCCCACGACTGCTCCCGCCACCGCGCCCGCCTCGCGTGCAGACAGGCCCTCATCACCGCCACCGCTAAACGTGGCGCCGCCGGCCGGCCCCACAACCGGGTCGGCGGCGGCCGTGCGGTGGTCAGGAGCTTCGGCGCCGCCGCCGGCACTGCCTCCGCCGCCGACACCCCTGCCGGGGTCGGCTGGGCCGTCGCTGCCACCTTGCGATCTGGGTCGGCTGGCGGATGCAGGAGTGTCCAGCGGCGCGGCAGCGGGCGGCGGCGGTGGCGGCGGCAGCGGCGGCGGCGCCGCCGCGGAGCGCTCCCGCGGCGGCGCGGCAGGCACGGGCTCCTGCAGCTGCTGGGCCGGGCGCGGCTGCGATGGCGGGGTCGGCTGCGGTGGCGTTGCAGGAGCGGGCGTCGTCGGCAGCGATGCGGGCTGCTCAATCGTGCTGGGCGGTGGCGTTGCAGGAGCGGGCGTTGTCGGTAGCGAGCGCGGCGCTGCTGAGGTCGGCGGCGCCGGTGGCGGCACAGGTGGAGCAGCGGCGGTTGGGGCTGCCGATGCCGCTGCAGGTAATGGCGGCGCTGTAGATGGCGCTGGCGGCGCCGCAGGTGCCGCAGCGGCCGTTGACGGCACCGCCGATGGGTCTTCTTGGGGGGTTGGCGGGGTAGCAGCCCGGGACGTCGGGGGTGTTGGTGGCTTCGTCGGGGACGCAAGGGGTGCCGGCGGTGCCGTCGAGGCCGTTCGAGGCTGTGGTGGCCCCGTCCCGGCCGCAGGGACCGTTGGCGGCACCGCCGTGGTAGCCGCGGCAGTGGGCGCCGCTGCTAAGACCGCAAGGGGCGCTGACGGCACCGTTCCTGGCGCTGGCGGAGCTGACATCGCCGCCGCTGGGGCCGTCCGGGGCGCTGGTGGCGCCGTCGACGCCGCTGGGGGCGTTGAAGGCGCCGTCGAGGCCACTGGGGGCGATGGCGGGGCCGTACGGGGCGCTGGCGACGCCGTCGAGGCCGATTGGGGCGCTAACGGCACCGTTCGGGGCGCTGGGGGCGTTGGCGGGACCGTACGGGGCGCTGGCAGCGCCGCCGGGGCCGTACGGGGCGCTGGAGGCGCCGTCGACGCTGCTGGCGGCGTTGAAGGCGCCGTCGAGGCCACTAGGGGCGTTGGCGGGGCCGTACGGGGCGCTGGCAGCGCCGCCGGGGCCGATTGGGGCGCTGGCGGCGCCGCCGACGCCGCTGGCAGCGTTAAAGGCGCCGTCGAGGCCTCTGGGGGCGTTGGCGGGGCCGTACGGGGCGCTGGCGGCGCCGCCGGGGCCGATCGGGGCTCTGGCGGTGCCGTCGACGCCGCTGGCGGCGTTGAAGGCGCCATCGAGGCCACTGGGGGGGTTGGCGGGGCCGTACGGGGCGCTGGCGGCGCCGTCGAGGCCGATTGGGGCGCTGGCGGCGCCGTTCGGGGCGCTGGGGGCGTTGGCGGGGCCGTACGGGGCGCTGGCGGCGCCGCCAGGGCCGATCGGGGCGCTGGCGGCGCCGTCGACGCTGCTGGCGGCGTTGAAGGCGCCGTCAAGGCCACTGGGGGCGTTGGCGCGGCCGTACGGGGCGCTGGGGGCGTTGGCGGGGCCGATCGGGGCGCCGGCGGCGCCGTCGACGCTGCTGGCGGCGTTGAAGGCGCCGTCGAGGCCACTGGGGGCGTTGGCGGGGCCGTACGGAGCGCTGGCGGCGCCGCGAGGGCCGATCGGGGCGCTGGCGGCGCCGCCGGGGCCGATCGGGGCGCTGGCGGCGCCGCCGACGCCGCTGGCAGCGTTGAAGGCGCCCCCGAGGCCG
>BDDC01000186.1:29902-41490 GCA_001662425.1 Chlamydomonas sphaeroides | reverse complement strand
CGCGGACGGGCCCGGTTGGGACGTCGGCGGCGGCGCCGCGGACGGGCCCGGTTGGGGCGTCGGCGGCGCTGCGGACGGGCCCGGTTGGGGCGTCGGCGGCGCCGCTGACAGGCCCGGTTGGGGCGTCGGCGGCGCCGCGGACGAGCGCGGTTGGGGCGCTGGCGGCGCCACGGATGGGCCCTCTCGCGGCGCTGGCGGCGCCGCTGGTGGGCCTTCTCGGGGCGCTGGCGGCGCCGCTGATGGGCCCGCTCGGGGCGTGGGAGGTAGAGGCTGCAGCCCCTGAGCGGCAGCCAATGGGCCAGCAGGCGCCACACTCGGCAGCGCCGCGGCTGCTGCGCCCGGCAACGCCGCCCCTGCCAAGGCCGCTCCAGCACCAGCACCAGCGGCGGCGGCGGCGGCGGGAAGCGGCATCCCGTCCTTCTGCGGGCCGGGGCTTGAGCCGCCTCGCAGGTCCCCTCCACCTCCTCCATCGCTGCGTCCCTGTGCTGGCGGCGGCTGCGACTGCTGCAGCGCATACAGCCGGGCCTCGGACCACAGCCGCTGCAGGGCGGGGTCCCGCGGGTCGAGTCCCGATGCTCGCGGCGCAGGAGCTGGCCCTGGGGCGGGCGGTCGTGCCCGATCAGCGCTGGGCGAAGGGGCCGACCGTGGTCCGGACAGGGGCGGCAGTCGCGAGGGCGCGGTGCCGGGCGGTGGAGGTGGGGAAGGCCGCGGCGCTGGCGAGGGCAAGGGTGCTGGCGACGGCGAGAGCTGAGGGGCTGCCGCTGGCGAGGGCTGTGGCGCTGGTGGTGGTGGCGGCGACGACGACGACCGTGGAGCGAGCTTGGGCGGTGTCAGGGACACAGGGGATGCCGCTGGAGAGGGCTTGGGGGAGGGTGCGGGCTGCGCGGATCTCGCTGGGGAAGGTTTGGCCGGTTGGGAGGGCTGGGGCGAGTCCGCTGCCGGGGAGGGTTTGGGTGGAGGCGTAGACCGAGGGGGCCCAGTGGATGAGGCCGCGGGTGCTGACGGCGGCGAGGGCTGAGAGGCCGCCGCAGGGGAGGGCCGGGGCACTGGCGAGGACTGAGGCGAGTCCGCCGCCGGGGAGGGCTGGGCCGGCTGCGCTGGCGAGGGCTGAGACGGCGCACCCACCGGGAAGGACTTGGGTGGTGGCGAGGGCTCAGGCGCTGCCACCACTGGGGAGGGCTGGCGAGCTGGCGAGGGCCGAGTTAGTGGGGCAGCCAGGGACGGCTGGGGTAGCGGCACAGATAAAGACCTGCCCCCTGGAGGCGGCGCCGACGCTGGCTGCAGCTGTGCTGCCGGCGGAGGTTGAAAGCCCACCGCCGGTGTGGCCTGCGGCACACCCGGCACGCCGCGGCCTGTGCTCTGGCCGCGGCCTGCTCCGGCTCCTTGGCCCCCGTCTGGCAGTACCGCCGCCCGAGCCGCAATGCGCGACACGGCAGCTGCCAGCGCCGCAGCGGCCCCGGTCAGGGCCCCGGGCAGCTCCGCACCACCCGTGACGGGCCCCGCGGCCGCGTCGCCGCTGCCTCTGCCCTGCGCTGGGCGGCGCTGCGCCTGCGACTGCTGCAGGGCGTACAGCCGGGCCTCGGACCACAGCCGCTGCAGGGCGGGGTCCCGCGGGTCAGGGCCAGGCGCGGGCAGCGGCGAGGGCGAGGGCGAGGGCGGGGGCGAGGGTGAGGGCTGCCGGCCGGCCGCTGGGTCCTGCGCTTCGGACGGCGAAGTGGGGGCGTCCTGACGGTCGGGCAGCACCTGGGGCCCGGCCTCTGCCTGCTGCTGCGGGAGCGCGGCGCCGGGCTGGGCGGGCCGACCGCGGTACCTGTAGCCGCCGCCCAGGCGCGCGGGCGTGAGCGTGCCGGCGCCGCTGCGACGCCAGGGCTCGAGGGGCACCATGTCGCACAGCGCGACCCCCTCCTCCACCACCGCCACCGCGCGGATGGGCCGCGCGGCGGCGGCGGCGGCGGCGGCGGCGGCTGCTGCGCTGGGCGGCGCGCCCTGGTGGTTGTTGGGCGGGCGGGCGGGCGGAGGGAGGGCAGGGCGCTTGGGCGTCGTGGGTGTTGGCGTAAGGCTACCTGGCAGCTCACCCAAACTACGCGGCAGACCCCGGCACCCACCAGCCTCAGTGCCGGCGGGCGCAGCAGCACCGGCGGCAGCCCCAGCAGCAGCCCGGCGGACGCGTAGCACGTGCCACGGCCACCGCCGGCCTCTGGCGCGGCGCCTGTGCCGTTGTCACCGCCGCTGCCAGAGCCCGGCTGCCCAAACCGCAGCGCATACCGTGATGCTGAGTCATCGCACCAGCCCGCCCCCAGGTCCAAGACACGGCCCTTGGCGCCGGCGCCGGCAGCAGCCTCCGGCGGCGCCGTGTCCACCGCCGCCGAGCCGTCGGCGGCGGCGACGGCAGCGGCGGCGGTGCCACCTGGCGGCGCCGCCAGCAGGTTGTGCGGGGCGCCCAGGCCCGCCGCCGCGATGCCGGGCTCGTCGCAGGAGGGCAGGTGCAGCGTGCTGCCGCGCGCCAGCAGCGTCAGCGTCGGCACGGCCGCGCCGCCGGCCGCGGCCGCGGGTGCCGAGCCGTCTGGCGGCAGCAACGGCGGACCTCGCAGAAGGGCGCTGGCGTCCGGGACGTCGAGGTTTTCAAGCACGAGGGTCAGCGACGGCGGCGGCCGAGCTGCCGACGGCGCCGCCGCCGCCGCCGCCAGCTGGCGCAGCAGCGCCGCCAGGTGCGGCCGCAAGCCTGCGACGTCGACGCGGGGTTGCCGCCAGAGGGCGGCCCCTGTCTTGTTGGCGGCGGCGCCGCTGGCGCCCTCCGTCAGAGGCTGCACCGGCAGCGGCCTGCCTTGCAGCGCAATCGTGACCGACAGCGGCTCAGCCCCAGCTGAGGGGCCGCAGCTGGCGTTGGTCCGCACCAGAGCGTGCGGCACGTCGCGGGCTTCGACGCCAGCGGCTGCGGCGCCGCCGGGCGGCGGCGACTGCACCAGCGCCCCCACGTCCGGCCCCGTGAAGTACAAGTCCGCCGCCACCAGCACCTGCAGGCTGAAACTGGCAGCGCGTGCGCTCCTCGCCTGCTGCTGCTGCTGCTGCTGCTGCTGCTCCTGCTGTCGCTGCTGCGAGGACCCTCGCGGTACCGCGACGACAGAGCTGGCGTTGACCGCCGAGCCGCCGCACTCGGCCTCCGCAGCACCGGCGCCCCCGGGCCCCAGCTGCGAGGCCACGGCGCCAGGCACCGCGAGCAGCAGCCGCAGCAGCTGGCTGCCTGTGAGAGCGAGCAGGCGGGCTGTGCGGCGCGGCCGAGGTGGGGCGGTTGGCTCCGAGGGCGCCGGCGGCGCGCTGGCTGCGGGCAGCAGCAGCGCGAGGAAGAGGAGGGCGCGCAGCTGTGCGCTGCGCGCCGCGCGCATCGCCGCACGGGAAGTGCGGGGGCGCGGGAAACCGACGCGCCTCGTGCGTCACTCGGGTGGGGCTGGCGTGTGTGGTATGCATAGGCAGCGTGAGGAAGAGCTGGGTCGTGTGGGTCGTGGAGCGCGGCGGGGAGTGCGGGCGAGCATGGACGCGGATTGGCCGAGGAGGCGAGTCCACGGGCCTTGGGCCTGGCTGGGGCCGAGACGCGTTCGCGCCTAGTTGGCCTTGCTGCAACGCCGTGATTGCACATGTGAAAACACGTGAATGGGTGTGGCGCGCGGTTGCAGGTGAAGTGCTTGCGGGCATCTGCAGGCTGCAAATTCTCTTTCGCGCGATCGTCGTGTCGCGAGCTTCAACGCGCGGTCAGGAATATGTGATGTTGCGAAGCACGCGCTTTCGTCGGGGGCGCCAGACAGCGCCAGGCAGACACGGTCGGCACAAACCCGCTGGCCCGCCCGCCCGCCCACAGCAGCGCTACGCAGCGGGCCCAGGGAGTTTCCGCTGCCCCACATCTACCCTTCCTTGCCCCGCGGCGCCTGCACACGCCAGGCGCCAACCACGAGGCTCGGCCGACGCTCTGCTGTGTTCTACTGTATCCACGCAACTTGGTATCCAGCTGCAATCTAGGAGTCAAGCTGCGCCATGCAGACCCAGCGGCAGCCTGCAGCTCCGCGCTGCGGCCGAGCTGTGTGCGCCCAGAGCAACCGCCGAGTCGGCTACGCGGGCCCATGTACACACCAGTCAGGGGCTCCGTCAGCGGCGGTCTCGGCTGGCAGGGCAGGCTGATGGGCCTTGGGCGATGCACCCCACATCGGTGGACGAAGCATTGCATGGTTGCATAGTGTGGTAACAGCGTGGCCGGGCTACAGGACCGCAGCACTGTGTCGCCCAGCCGCGGCATGCTCGACTAGAGCCCCTGTCGAAACACGACGCGTGTACGTTCCGTGTCCTGACACAAACCAGAGTATGTGCTCCGTGTTGTGTTGCGACACCAGACCATACACACGCTCATGTCCTGACACCAGACCAGACGAGAGGGTGCCGATAACAGGCCTGACATCAGACCTGTTTGACGCGGTCCTTGGCACGCGGAGCTTCATTTGCCTCGAGGCCGCTGCGGGAGCCATTCAAACAACGCACTCGGCCCTGAGTGAGGGGCCGGGCAGTGAGTGGGGCAATCTGCTGTGCAGTGGTGGTTGGTCCAACGAAGTACGTCTCTTGGCCGCCTGCTCCCCGCGAACCACGTTGGCCCTGCCGCCCCCGGCCCGGCCCTGCAGGCCCCCTGGCGTGCTGATATACCGTTGCTGGCCCGTTTGCCGGCGGGCTGGGATGCAGTGGTGCAAGCCACTTGGCGGCCGGGGCTGCTATGCCATGATTGGCTGGTGGCTGGGCTCGGTGGCCTTCAGAAAGAGCTGCAGCCTGCTCTGAACGCCCTCGAGGAAATTATGTGATCACGCCGCCTTCATGGCCCATGCCTTCTATGTCGCCGCGGCTCTGGATGGTGCTGTGGCCGCCCTGCGTGCGCGTGCAGTATCGAAGGAAGTCGCGAGGGCCAGAGCGTGGGCCGAGCACACTGAATCTCGGGCGCCGAAGCGACCACGAGCACTGGCCCGAGCCCTGTTGTCGTTTGGATGAGCGTCACTCCAGGTCCGGTCGTCCATGCCCAGCGGCAGCGGGGGCCGGCCGGTGTCCTCGCCGCGTGCCGCCACGATGAGGTCGGAACGTGGCCAAGCTCGGCAGCAGGGCTCGCTTGCCCGCTGCCAAGTCACCCGGGGTGGGTGACTTCCCTTGGCCTTGCGGCCGGGAAGTCACCCGAGGTGGCGCCGAAGACAGTAGCGCTTGACGAAAAACAGCTTTTCGGGTGACTTCGCTAGCTTTCGGCCGCCTGAGGTCCCCATCCCGGGTAACTTCAGCCTCAGAGAACCAGCAAGTCGGGAGAGCCGGAACAGACGGCGCCCAGTCCCTGACCCCATAAACAACCGCGCGCGCGTCGGCCCCTGGGAGACCCGCCCAGGCAGGCGCGTCACGGCGAGTCAGTCGCCGGGGCGTGGGCTGGGCCCTGGCGGCACGCGGCTGGGTCATCAGCTTATTGACAGCCCACACCGCGAACTGCTGGTCACGCCCAGCATGGCTTGAGCAGAGTTGCGGCTGCGGCGGCATGCATATGTCTCGTCCACCAAGTCGTCTGACTCCAGAAAGCTTGTGCATTCACTGCACGACTACTTTCCACGGGCATCAATTTCCAAGTCGTCATCTGCTTCTCGCCAGGTCGACGCCTCGTCGCCGCACATCTTTAATGCGACATTCACGTATTTCCAGGAATCGAATGTTCTTGTGTACCACGGAACTGGTAAACGAATGTTATTGCCGACAATACAGGAAAGCGAGAATCGTTGGTGTCGGGCGTGACTGTCACGCGTTTCCTGGCCAGTCCGTACGTACCTGGAACACCCCTGGCCTTCCCCGCCATCGATATTTCGTCCCGCCGTGCCTACACGCATGCCTGCCAGCAAGCGCCAGGATGCACCCACGAGAAACGTTTCAAGGCATGGTAATTCCATGGAATACGCGTCAATCGAGGAATTTGCGCAACGGGGAACAAAAGGTAATGCCGGAGGTGGTAGTCTGCCTGGGTTCCCCTGTGGATGACCAGGGGTGACCTGCCGGCCCTGTGGTGATATATCAAATGGCGTTCGAGGAGTTTGCGCAATGGGGAAAGCCTTGGGACAGGACGGAACGAAGTGTCGGCGCGTGTCGGCCGACGTGGGGCGTCTTTGCGCCGTCCTGCTGGGTCGACCTCCGCTAAGGCTGCTCTACTAGGACTTCAGCTGTTCGTGTCTTCCGCTGCTATACATCATCATTTCTGGCGGCGTGGGGGCCGAGGTTGTGACGGTTTGTTCGTTGTGCCGTGTCGTGCGTGCCTTTGTACTGCGTTTGTGTCTGCGATGGCGTTAATGCAGATGTAGAACACACGGCTCGCACAGGCGCAGTGTGCTCTGCACAATCTATGCAATCATCTTGTGGAACAGTGGCAGTCGAGGAAAGCTCGACGTTCAAAGAAAAGCCCCCAAGTCAAATATTTGCATTCCCTGCCGGAAACACCAGCCAGCATACTCAAAGCTCAAAACTTGCGTCGATTTGCAACTTGTGCTTGACGTTCCCTAAACAACAAAGTTGCGTAACACGGAACTAACGAGCGACCCCCGCAGCTGCGCCAATGCACAACCCCGTGCAGCGTGTGGGCGTGGGTACACGACTTCTATTCGTCTGCTCGCTGCTGGCGCTGGCCTCGTTGGCCGTCGCCCAAGGTGTGCAAATACTAAGTGATTGACGCTTGGTCGCTCTGCGCCGTGCCACACCAGCGCCACCATATTATCGCATATCATAAATGTATCGAATGGCCAGCAGAGCATCACCTGCCTTTTTTACATATTGCTACCCGCATGCCGTTCCGGCGTCCCTGCTGTCGCCTCCCTTGGCCTGCTGCTGGGCGCAATCGAAGGCAACATCTTCCAATCCTTGCCTTGACTGCCGTCGAACACCCACCGGCTTCCGTACCACGCAAGTAGTCACACAGCCGCATCGAACCCGACATTCTAACCACGTCCCTGCAAGCTCCGGCCTGCTGGCCGGCGATATGGGAAGCGCGATGGTGCTTCACGCACAATCCGTCGAACCTCGCGCGCATCTCTCCTTGAGGGTGTGTCGCACGTGTACGGCACGCAGGTGCTAACCCCACCCACCTACCCCATGCCCCACCCCATGCCCCGATCCTAGCGTCTACCGCCCTGCCCATTGCTTCGAAGCCATGGCCGCTTGCCCCTTGCACGCGGCCCTCGCCTCCGACCCGCCAGCCCACCCCGCCTTGCAGCACAGCCCCCCCGACCCCCTGCGCAGCACCAGCCCACAGATGCCATTTCTCCTACTCCCCACTCGTCATCCACTCATCCTCAATCTGCCCACCCGAGCGCGCGCCTGCCCCCAACACCGTACGCTTCAGAGAACTGTGGACACATCGTCCACCAATTAACGTGCAGGCACGCACCCTCCTGTCATGAGACAGCCCCCCAAGATTGTATGTCCCCCTGACGGACGCCACTACGTACCCCGCGGCATCCCGTCCCATGCACGCCGCCTGCCCGCGCAGATGCGTGCACGCCCAACCCCTGCGGCCCCAGCAACCACACCTGCACCCTGGCGCCGACCACCACTTCCGGCTACGTGTGCCAGTGTGGTAGCTACATGGACCGCAAGTGGAGCCCCTGGGGGGAGCAGTACTGCAATGGTGCGCTTGGCTGGCTGGGTGTGGCCTGATGCCTGAAGCCGGGGCTGCTGCTGGGGCCGCTGCCGGAGGCGCTATCAGGGGCGCTGCCGGGCCCGCTGCGGCGCTGTCAGCGGCCGCTCTGTGTGCTGTCATAATTGCCAGCTGCTGCACGCACTGGCATCAAGCCAGCCGCCTGCATCGTGTAGCTGGTTTGAGGCAGCCCCCTTCCGCCCAACCTCCCTCGCTTCCCCACCCCACACATTGCGCCCGGCTCCCTCGTCAGACGGCTGCGCGGGCGACCCCTGCGGCCCCAGCCCCAACCAGTGCAAACTTCTATCATGGTTCAACGCCAACCCCGGAGGCTACGGCTGCGTCTGCCGGGGTAGCACCGTGCGGACCTTCTTCCCCAACGGCCGACAGGGTTGTGTGGACCCCGCCGTCCCCAAAGACCCCTGTGCCGGCAGCCCCTGCGGCCTGGGCGGCGTCTGCGCCACCGATAGCAACACGGCCATCGGCTTCACCTGCACCTGCACCAACCCCGACACGGAGCTGGTCAGGCGGCCGGACGGCAGACCGTACTGCAGGGGTGCGTGCCGCGGCGTGGGCGCAGTTGGGTGCTGAAGGGCTGGCTGCCCCGTAGGTAGCGAAGGCAGCCACCAACATGTGTGTCTTGAGGCATGGGCACGCTATCAGGATCCACTGCACGCGCGCCGGACCCCTAGATAGATTGGAGCTCACCGTGACCTTGTCCCGGCCCCTCCGCCCCCTGTACCGCCGGCCCATCCACCTCGACGACGGTCCTTCCGTCGCCGCAACGCCGCGCAGAGAAGCTCACGGCGTAAGTTAGCGTGACTTGCAGGATCGTCTCTTGCCGCCAAATTATTGCGGTGTGCCTTACCTCACCTTGCCTTGCCTTGCCTTGCCGTGCCGTGCCTTGCCGTGCCTAGCCGTGCCGTGCCGTGTCGTGCTGCTGCCACCACCACTCTTCCGCAGACATGCATCACAACGTTTGCTGTGCCGTCTTGTGCCGCGACGTGTCGTGAATGCTACGCCCCTGCTCGCCGCCCCCTTTCCCCGCCTCTCACCCTACCCTCTCCCTCACGAACGCCCGCCGCCAACCTGCCTGCCTGCCCGCCCGCCTGCTACGCCTGCCAGGTGCCTTGAGTCGTCGGCATGCGGTAACAACGGCTACTCTGGCGGACTAAATGGCGCCGTCTGCAGCACGACCCCCATCAGCGGCCCCGCTATCTGCGAGTGCCCGTGAGTGCAGCGCGCACCCCACCGGAGTATGAGTGCGCATGCATGTGCACGCGTATGCAAGGCACGCACACGTACGTAGACAGCCAGGCTCGGCTCGGGCCGACATGCCTTCGTTGCTGCTTTGCGCGGCTTGCCAACTTACGATTGGGCTGAGCAGTGTGGCACGATGCGACGTGCTCACGAGCACTCCCAGCAGCCGCGGCTCGTCGCTAGCTAGACAGCTCACCGTCAACCTCCGTCGTCACGCCACCAACACTAGCACCGCAACTTGCATGACATGCCACGCCGTACCATGCCGTACTATGCCGTCGGTACCGTGCCGTACCATGCCCGTCGTGGCTGCGCAGGTGGCCCGAGTGGCCGGTCTGGAGGTCGGCGACGTCCGAGTGCGTTGGTGAGCCGCGGCAAGAGCCCCGGCAATGTCCGTTTGAAAGCCACAACAGCGTCCTCGCCGCCCGGCGCCCACACCCTTGACGTCACGCCGCCACCCCTCGCCACGCGCTGCCCACACCGCAGACGTCGACGCCAAATGCGCTCGAGGTAAGTGCCGGGCGGGCGGTGGCGCGGTGAGCTGCTTTCGCGCCAGTTAGCTACCTTCGTCCGCTGACGGGGCGTCATCGGGGGTCGTCGTCCCGGCGGCGGGTTTCAAAGCTGCGAGGACCTCGGACGCGCTGGCAGCGCACCCACCGGCCTGGCTTGACACCCACCCCGCCACGTCCTGCCATGCATGCATGACCTGCTGGGTCTGCAGGCACAAAGTGGGACGAGGCCGCAGGAGCCTGTCTCGACATCGATGAGTAAGTTGCCTCGACACCCCTTCATAAATGTGCACACTACCCACGTATCACTCTCCCCACGCCCCCAGCTGCCAGCCCCAGTACGCGCACCTCATCACGTGCGGCCTGCCCCAGCTGTCGGGCGCCTCGTGCGTCAACCAGGACCCCAACTACGCATGTGTGTGCAACATGAGCGCAACACACACGGTGCGAGGGGGCAGAGTGCATGCATGTGCTTATGCTTCGCTTGTAATAGTTACCGTATGATGGGAAGGTGATGTGATGGAACTGGGAGGGGCGTGCCGCGCAGCGCTGCTGGTCGCGTGTCTGCCCATTCCTTACCTTCCTGTGCCTACTGGTGACGCGTCCGACCGCCCCTCGCCCCCTGCCCACAACCGAACGGGCCCGGACCATGCCCTACAGATATGGGACCCACGTGACAGGGTAAGACTAAATAGGGGCTGCGGGTGGCTGTAAGAATGGCGGAGGGTTTCTTATTCAGGGCGCCGTGCCCAGAAATGCTGCGGCAGAGAGGGGAGGCGCAGGGCCTCACTCCATGGTAGTGGGTGCCCTCAGCGTCTACAAGCCTTTGCAACTTGACGACCGGCCGCCCCCCCGCCCTCCATTATCCTCGTCCATCCATCCACCCCAAACCTATAGGTGTGCCGAGACTCTAACAATTGCACCTTTGGCCAGACGAAGTCGGCAAGCGGCGTCTGCGTGGTGCGTCGTCGGGTGCCGCAGGGTGGGATATCGCAGATAAATGCTTCTTCGTCACGCTTGATAACAAACACACTGCTTTGTGCTATCGGGTATTTCTGCGGGGACGGAGGCCACAGCCCGCCGATCAATGTGTAGCGTACATGGGCCCATGCGAATGGTGTGTCTGTGTCTGCACGTGCGTGCGATGTTCACGCGCGCCAGGTTGCACCATTGCCCGCCCTCGCCTCGCCTGCCCCCTCCCTTTCCCTTTGCAACTCATCTCTCTCCGACCGACCACGCCGGGCCCCGGGCGTCCTCTTCACGTCTGCCGCAGAGCATCCAAGAGTGAGAGAGCGGGACTGGTTAGTTAGGAAGAAGCGACCCCCGCAGTTTGCGTGCACGGCCCTGCCAGCCCGCTTGCATGGGATGGTTGCAGCACCCACTCACACATCCCGCATGCTTGAGGAGCACACGTGGGTCGATGTTCTTGGTCGCAGCGCCATCCATGCCATGTCCTGCCGCCCTTCCTTCATTCTGCGTGTGCCAGCTGTTCTGTTTGGGGCATCTGCTCCCCGCTCGTCGCTCGCCCCGACAACTTCACTGGCTCGGCAGCTGCCTGCATTGACCTGGATCCTGGATATGACTGTAAGCTGGGGTACGGCGGGCACCTCTTGAGCCCACGCAGCAGGGGATCCTGGTTTGGATGTGCTTGTACACACTTTCGGACACCGACTGCCTGTGTCCTTTGCTTGGGCTCCGCAGTCCCATGATTCACAAGCTCCTCGACTCGCTGGACCCCGCCGCCCCGCCCCTCATTGCCCCGGCCCTCGCTTATTGTACTCCAGGCGTTTGCACGGTGGCCGGTCACAGCTATGACCCCATCAGGAAGGACTGCTATCCCCCGCCCCCGCCCGTCGTCGTGCCAAGCTGCGCCATGACGCCGCCACCCTGCCAGAACGGCACCTGCACCAACAGGTGAGTGTCCGCCCGCGCGTGAGTGCCCGCGCTTTGGTGCCCGCGCTTTGGCGTGTGTCGCGTTCATATCAAACACCTTATCCTACTATCTTCCAATATTTCCCCTAGACATAGATCCCATCTTACATCAAGCGCTCCAGTATGTTGGGCATGGCCGTGCTGATGGCTTTGCTTCCTACATGGAACCTGGTTGCCATACATGCCGACCCGCATGTCCTCGTGCGCCT
>BDDC01000186.1:0-29599 GCA_001662425.1 Chlamydomonas sphaeroides | reverse complement strand
GACCCGCATGTCCTCGTGCGCCTGCTGGCTGCTGGCTGCCTGGCTGCCTGGCTGCCCCCCCCCCCCCCCGCGCCCGCGCTCGCAGCACGACAGACGGCGGCTTCAAGTGCTCATGCCCAGTGGTGAGCAGCGCTGCGGGCTGCTGCTGCCATTTGCGACAATGGCGCACCTGGTACACTTCTGGCAAGCGATGATGATTTGGTCGGTGCTCGCGACCAGTGGCGAGCTAACGGCCGTCCGTGGCTCGTGTCCAACCCAACTTGCATGCGCGCGGGCGCCGATAAACCCTCCAAACGCGCTCTCTCGCTCTCGTCCTCTCTCGCTCGCGCCCTCCTCTCACCCGCAGACCTACACCTACGTCCAGGGCAAAGGCTGCCTGGGTACGCGGCTGCGAGCTGGGGTTGTGCCTGCTGGGTATTGGTGTTCCAGCAACAGCACCTTTCATCCGCCGCCCCTGCACGCACGAGTCCCGGCGCGCTCCAGGTTCCGTAGACGCCCTTCTGACGCCCGCCCACACCCCGGCCCAACCGCCCACCGCCCCAGACGCCTGCAACGTCGGCCCCAACCCCTGCGGCTCCAGCACCGGCAACAAGTGCATCCGGGCTCCCACCCTGACCGCGGGATACGTGTGCCAGTGCGACCCCTCCATGCCGCTGAGCTGGACCCCCTGGAGCGAGCAGTACTGCAAGAGTGCGTGGCGTGGGAGCGACGGGGCAGGGCACGTTGTTGGTGGCAGCACGCGTTGGGGGCAGCGCATGTTGCATGGGGGGCAGTGCCCCACCCTGCGTTGCATGCCGCGATGCCTGCGAGCATGCGGCCGTGCGGCCGGGCGCACGTCGAGTGCTGCTTGCCGCTGACAACTAACGCAGCTGATTGATGTTATTGGCAAAACACACGCACTAGCACATGCACATGCCGCTGAGCGCAAGAACGTCCATTCAGACACCCTGCAGTGGCGCGATCACGGGGGCACGGCAGGGCGCGATGGGCGGCCGCCGTGCCCTCGCTCGCTCAGTTCTTGCTGACACGCTGCCCGCCCGCCCGCGCTGCTGCCCGCGTCCCCAGCCGATGGCTGCTGGGGCGCCCCCTGCGGCCCCAGCCCAAACATCTGCCAGAGCGCGCCGTACGTCCCCGGCGGCTACGGCTGCTTCTGCAATCCCAACACAGCGCAGCAAACGTACTTTTCGGATGGCACCCAGACCTGCATTACCTCCGGCGTGCCCTACAATCCCTGCGCCGGCAACCCCTGCGGGCACAACGGCATCTGCACGCCCAACAGCCGGACCGCCAACGGCTACAACTGCACCTGCCCCGACCAGTGGACGGAGCTGGCGACGCGCATCAACGGAAAGCAGTACTGCAGGGGTGCGTATGCGACTCAGGTCGGGGCGATTGGCGGGGGTGATCACGGCAGCCAGGATGCGCGCGTGTGTCAGTGGCTGGCCGGCCGGCCGGACTAGATGGCGGTTGTCGTGCGCTGTGCGGGGGTGGTGCGGCGGCCTAACAGTGCGCCGCAGCGCCGCTTGCGCTATCAAGGCCCTTACCCCCACCCACCCACCCACCCACCCACCCTGGCGCTCACTGACATGGAGCCGCGCGCACCCCGCGCCGGCCGACCGACCTTCCCCCTTTGCCCCCCCTCTGCCTCCCCATTTGTGTACGCGCAACCCGCTCCGTCGACCCGCCTTCTGCCGCAACGCCACGCAGAGAAGCTACTGTAGTGAGTTGAGGGTGTAACGTGCTGACCCGTGCCGTACCACGCTGCGCTGCGCCGTGCCGTGCAACGCTGGACCGTGCCGTACAACGCTGGACTGCGCCGTGCTGCACCACGCTGAGCCGCGCCGTGTCGTTGCGGTGGTGATTGGTGATGCCGCCTCCCTGCCATGCCATGCCCCGCGCGTGTCACCTCCACGCATTGTCACCTCGATCGCCCCCGCCGCCACCTGCCCACCTGCCTGGCTGCCTCGCTCGCAGCTGCCTGGACTTGTTGGTCTGCGGCTCGGAGCGGTACGCCGGCGGAGTGAACGGCGCCGTCTGCGCCAAGTTACCCCTGAGCGGCAACTCGACTTGCGACTGCCCGTGAGTGCGTGAGCCAAACGATGGCCCCTGAGTAAACCTGCCTGTGCGCGGGACCAACAACGAACCGCCTCTTAAGTCATCAGCTATGTATAGCAGCCGGCGGCCTGCCCTGGCTCAGCTATGCACTGCCGGCCGGGCCAGCCATGCGCAGTGCAGGTCGGGGGTAGGTCGGGGGTAGGTCGGGGGTAGGTCGGGGGCAGGTCGGGGGCAGGTCGGGGGTAGGTCGGGGGTAGGTCGGGGGTAGGTCGGGGGCGCAGCACGTGCTTCCTAGCTAGCTACGTCGATCCCATGATTGGCGTGCGCTGTGCGCCCTCACAGGTGGCCGGAGTGGCCGCTGTTCTGGTCGAGCGAGGGCTGCATTGGTGGGTCGCAGCGGGGACGGGGAGGCCGTGCCTGCCAGCGGCCATTGGCTGGTGCACGCCGGGCGATGGCAACGAAGGGTGCCTGCGGCTGGGGGGAGAAGACGGAGGTAGGGCAGGCGCGTCGGTCCCGTGACCACGTCCTTTGACCACGCCCCCGCCCCGCGCCGCCCGCCATGCACACCGCTTGCGTATGACGCTGCCTCGCCTGCTTCTGGTGTCCCTGTATACCTGTCGTCGTAGACGGACTGGCGCACATGTGTCGTCGAGGCAAGTGCGGTGGCGCTGGGTGCTGGGCTGTTTACTCTACAATCAGCGTGGAAGTCGCTGGGCTGCCGTTGCGCCAGTCCTTTGCTGATTGCTGGCTGAGGCGTGTACCGGGGGTGGAAGCTGCGAGGTCCGACCTCGGATGCGCTGCCGCGCACCCACCGGCCTGGCTTGACACCCACCACGTCCTGCCATGCGTGCATGACCTGCCCTGGGTCCGTCCGTAGGAACGAAGTGGGACGAGACTGCAGGAGCCTGCCTCGACATCGACGAGTGAGCAAGCAGGGTGGCCGTTGGGGCGTGGGGCAGGCCGACGGTGTGTGCGCCCTTCTCTGCTGCACCGCACAGCAGCCTCGACCCAACACGCCGTGCCGCCCCGCCCACCTAACCAGCACCCGGCTAGTGGACACCACCAGTTCTTCCCGTCCTCCCTTTCTCTCCCTCCCTCCCATCACCTGCCAGTCCCCTTCCCTCTTCCGTGCCGCCCTGCCCGCCCCTTTATTTCCAACGCCCCCAGCTGCCAGCCCCAGTACGCGCACCTCATCACGTGCGGCCTGCCCCAGCTGTCGGGCGCCTCGTGCGTCAACCAGGACCCCAACTACGCATGTGTGTGCAACATGAGCGCAACACACACGGTGCGGACGGACGGAGGGGCAGCGCGCATGCGCCTGGTATCAAGCATGCGGAGGGGGATGGGATGGGCCATGCGCGCTCACGGCCTTGCGGTCACACCGCTTGCGCTTACTTCTGGTTACGTGTCCGGGCCTCCCTTCACCCGATGACCCGTCCGACCGCCCCCGCCCTGCTCACACCGGAACCGCCGAGACAGAGATGGGATCCACAGGAGCGGGTAAGTCGAACTTGGGTTGAGGGGTCTGGGGTCTTGGTCAGCGCGCCGGGGCCAGGACGGGTCTGGCGTCAGGGATCACGGTAGGCGTTAGGCGTAACTTAAAAAAGGTAGCCCGACCTCCAAACCCTGTGCCCGGCCATAATAATATACTGCAGGTTTGCCGCGACGCTGACAACTGCTCGTACGGACGCCGCAAGGGGCCCGGCGGCACCTGCGTGGTGCGTTGGGGCCGCAGCCTTGCAGCGAAGCAAAGGGCTGTGCACAGCGAGTGCATGATAGCGCTGTGCGCTCGGTCTGGAGGGCGGTGCGGTGGAATGGGCGGTGGTGCATGCCTGTGACGTCACTACTTGGGATGCGATAAAGTTGGATGCCTCAGCAGCTCCACCGCGCTGCGCCAGACCACTCACGCATCTCAAGAGCGTCCCCAATCGGCTGTGACCCTATCGGCGCGGACCCCTGACACATTCCTGACCTCGACCCACCCTCAAAACCCCCATCGTCGGCAACCTGCAGAACATCAACGAGTGAGTTGGTTGGGCCTTTATTAGGGGCAGGGTGGGCCATGCTGCACCCTGCCGATGTGTTGGATTGTACAAACACCATGCGATGCTGATGCGATGCTTATTTCTATGTTGGTTGTTGCTCAAGAGTTTAAGAAACGCAACCCCCGTGCGAACCAACCCCCGTGCCTCAGGTGCTCGGAGAGCTGGGAGACGTGCACCAAGAACCCGCCGTGGTTTCCGCCGGTCTCCACCCCCGGCACCACGACGTCCATCTGCATGGACAGAGACCCCGGGTTCGAGTGTGAGTCCCGGGGGGCAGCAGGGGGCCTAGCGGCAGGATGGGTGTGGGGCAGAAGGTGGGGCGCCAGGTTATCCACTCGCGTTAGTTGGGGTGTGAAATCTTCCTTTGAAGGCGTTCCGCGCACGTGAGTGCGTGAGGGGCTCCGGATGGACCCATCGGACCCGCCCCGCCCCGCCCCGCCCTTCCCATTGGACCCGCCACAGGTGTCTGCTCACAGGCAGGCTACCGCTACGACGCCGCCAACAAGACCTGCTACGGTACGGACTCCGCCCAGGGCATCACAAGGCAGTGTGTTGTGTGCGGTCATTGTGATCGTCTAGTGAAGCGGGTCCCTTATTATGTGCGGTCGCTCAACGTACCGGGCAGTAGTGTCAGCCCTCGTGGCCGCATGGCCGAGATTGAAGGCCTGCCCGGCAGCCTGCGAGCGAGGGGCGGGTTCTCACGCCGCCCCCTCACACAACGTACCAACCGCCCGCCCCCGCCCGGGGTCTTGCCGCTCGTGTCCTTCGCGCAATGCCTCGCGCTCTACACGCCAACCGACACACGCACACGTACATGCAGACATCAATGAGTGAGTACGGCCATGGTGGCGGGTCGCCCATGGGGTGTGGACCGCGGGAACATACGTGCACACGCGCAGACATCGATGAGTTAGTACGTACGGCCATGGCGTGAGGTTCGATGTGGACAGCGGGCACATACGTACGGTCGGGACGGCCGCAAGCTCAGGAGGGAGCCTCCTGCCCTGCCGCCTGATACCTAGCAGGGCGGATAACCAGAATGCGTGATTCCGGGTCCGGCTCGATAGCCGGCTGGAGTGGGGCGGGCCCTACGCATGGGTCCGTAGCAGGCCATCTGCTGTCTCAGCCCCTGCATGCGTCAAATGCATGATGCCTACCTAAACACCACGCCCCCACCCCGCAGATGTGCGCTGGGCTACTGCGGCGCCAATGCCACCTGCTACGTGAGTTGGACTCGATTGAGGCGGGGGGATGGGGACTGCGGATGGGGCAGGCGGCCGAGGACAGCAGGGGCCCCCACGCTGGGAGGCGCCTCAGCCCGAGCAAGGGGGCTTGATGGGAAGGTTCGTGCGCCCTCTGCCACACGGCAAGTCGTCCCACACAACCCTTCTGGCCTCCACGTTACCTCCTGCTGCCCCCAGAACACCGACGGGAGGTATCAGGTACGGCACCCTGACCATGAGCCGAAGTGCAGCTGCTGCCTGGCGCTCTAGCGTCCAGCTCAGAAACAAGCAGCTCTTGCATCATGCTAGGGGACAAGCAGGCAGCCCGTGTCGGCCCGCCGGGTGCCCCACTGCCACGCCGCCGGCTGCACCCGCGATGCCAGCAAAGCAATGCGTGGAGTGGCCAGCCCCCCATCCTGCCCCCGCCGCTCCCGCTGATCCCCGCCCGCCCTCGCCCGGACGGTGCTGCCGTGTCTGCTGCATTTACCTCCGCCCCCCGCCCCGCCCCGCTTGATGCGCCCTGCCGCACGCGCTACTGCATGGCGCAGTGTTTGTGTCCCACCGGTACGTACGTAAGGACATTCTGCTGTACATGCGGCATTGCGCACTGCCGTACATGCCATGCTGCTATCGTACATGCGCGCTGTCGGGCTGGCAGCCATGCTTGCGCACCTTCCAGGCATGCTTGCAGCAGCCGTTGCTCCTGGCCGCCCTTGGCAGCATCCCAACTTTCACTGCACCCAACCTCGTCCCAACGCGCGACCCTGCCCGCACCGAAGGATACCAATGGCGCAACACGACAACAAATGGCACCGCCAGCGGCACCTGCGTGGTGTGTGGGGTTGTCACACATTGTGGCTGTTATCTGTGTTGGGATGGAGCGCGAATGCGTGGGAAGGGTGTCCATTGGATGACGCTCAATGAGCGGCGGCCAGTGGGGTGGTGCCTGATGTGCCCTGCAACTGACGTGCCTCGACCCCTGCTCACCCAACCATCCATGCCTTCCGCCGCATACGCCTGCTTCCTGGGTCCTTGTTGCTACTGCCGCCGGACGCAGGACCTTGACGAGTGAGTGACGATGGCTTTGGTCAACTCACCTCACCTCACAACATAACACAACACAACACAACACAACACAACACAACACAACACAACACAACACAACACAACACAACACAATACAACACAACACAACACAACACAACACAACACAACACAACACAACACAACACAACACAACACAACACATGTTTATGCTCCCAAACCCTCACACACACACACCTAACACCTACCTAACACTGGAACACACAGGTGCGCCAATGGCCTGCCGTGTGGCGGAGGTGCGTGCACGCGCCCATCGGCTGCAGCCGAGCGACGCGGGCGTTTGCCCTGCCATTGTGTGTTCAGAAAAAAGTATAAGTATAATAGAAAGATTGTGTGTGTTCGTAATAATCAACATAGCCCGACACACGACGCCCTGTGTGTGTGTGCGTGCGTGCGTGGCGTCCCCCAACTGGCACGCACCGCTCCATGCGGTGCGGGTCACACGCTTGTGCCGAACAACCATGCCCTCTTCCGCTGCTGCCTCCTCCCCACCTGCCCCCTCCACGCTCCGCCCCTCCTGCAGGCCTCTGCATCAACACCCCCGGCAGCTACATCTGTGAGCGGGCCGGCGGGCAAAGAGCGGGGCTGGGTGGGCGTGGCCTGGGGACGGATTAGATAGACTGCGTGGGCCGCACAGCGGGGCTGGGCGGTGGGCTCCCCGCAGCAGAGCTGTGTAGCGTGTGTTCGTAATAATCAACATAGCAGTGTGTGTGTATGTGTGTGTGTGTACGTGGGTCCCGTGGGTCCCGCTGCACGCACCCAAGGTGCCAGCCGGTCCCAGCCAGGTGTGCAGAGGATACGGAGCGCTGGGCTCTGAACAACCTGCAATGGACCTGCAATGCCCTTGCTTGTGTGTGCCGCCCCTCGCGGCCATTCCTTGCTTGCGAGTGCGCAGGCAGCTGCCCGGATACGGAGGCGAGCCTGCCGTACGACGCAACCACCAAAACGTGTCCCATCATTGATTTGTGCACGGTCGCGACCTTCGAGGGCTGCCCCAGCAACCTCGTCTGCTCGTAAGCGTGTGCCGGGCCGAGCCGCTGCACGCTGCTTGCCTGCATGGCTCACCACCATATCAAGGTCGCGCGCCGCGTGCTATCCATCGCGGGCTTGGATGGCCCAGGGACGTACCGACACCGACTGCGTGCTCCGCGTCTGCCGCGCCGCTGCCGCGTCCGCCCGCAGTACCATGCACGACCCAAATCTGCCGACATGTGTTTGCTCCCGGTAAGTCCTGCGCGCGACCGGGTGTGGGCTTGGGCTGGCAGTCTGCACAGTCCGTATGCCGGCCCCGCATGCTGCCGGATGGGGCCCCTGTCCACCGTCCTGTCTTTGCCCTGACGTGCGTGCTGCCTGCCACCTGCTGGCCCCACCGCACGTGCTCACGAGCAGCGGCTACCAATGGGACGAGGACACGCTGGCGTGCGTCGACATTAACGAGTAGGTAGTGTTTGTGCAATGCCATACACAACACGTCAACAGCACATGAAATTGCGCGAGTACAAAAAGCGGCACCTATGAATGCGACTCGGCGCTTGGCGCTCAGGTCTCGTGGACCAATACTCACTGCTGCTTGCAGTTAGGGCTCGCGCGGTTCTGCGCTAAAGCACCTAATTCCCTGCCCCCGCCCCGGATAAAGTGTTCCAGTTCCTCCTGACGGTTGTTGGAGTGCGAGCGTGTCAACCGCATGCGCCGCCCCGCAGGTGCCTGGCGCCGAATAGCGTGGTGTGCGACATCGGGAACAACTGCCGAAACATACCAGGTGGGGGGACTTGCCGGCTCGCCGCTGCAGGCTGGCTGCGCATATACAGAGTTTGATCCTGTTGATCATGCATACTTGCACATGAAATTCGCTCGTCGCTAATCTCTGTTTCGGTCCGGTCGGAAATAAACTACTAGCAGCAATCAACAGTCCCGCTTCACCAACTTGCGACGGTGCGCCGCCCCGTCGATCGCCTCCGTGCCGCCTTGCTTGCCCTCCAGGCTCCCACTTGTGCGACTGCCCCATTGGCTACACCTGGTGGGAGCGCGGGCTGCGTTGGCAGTGGTGGTGATGGTGGTGGATGGTGGTGGTCGTGTGCGAGGTCGCGGAGGTCGTTGGCAAGGGCGAGCGCTGGGCCCCGCCAAGTGTGCTGCAAGCTTCGTTGAATGGCACAGATTATTATCTACCGTGGCCAGTCACAAGCAGGTGCCGTTCCTGGGGGGCACAGGCACAGCTCATCCCATTCCGCCGCTGCTCTGCCGCGCCCGTGCTTACACGCCTGCAGGAATCAGGAAACCATCAAGTGCGACGACATAGACGAGTAAGCTGCCAGGAATCCCCTGTGTCGATCTGCCAGGCAACTGCTCAACATGCGTGGTTCTGGATCTTATTATCCCTCCCTGTACCGCCTGCTCGCCGCCCGCAGCTGCGCCGCAACGCCGCCGCCCTGCCAGAACGCCACATGCACGAACGAGTACGTACGGCTGCGCGTGTGGGCTCATGGCCTTGCTAGCCGTGTCTTCATAACCGTTGCCTCACGCTGCCGCGAGGCCGGGGCCGGGCTGCTGTCTCTCCTCACGGATCTTGAGATCCAAATCTCGACTGCGCCACCCGAGCCCACACCCACCCATACCGCCCACAACAATGCTATGATGCTCTGCAATGGTGCGCGCGCTGCACCCTCCAACTTGCCGCCCGCCGCAGGATCGGGCCCGGCTTCAGCTGCTCGTGTGGCACGGTGAGCTCTCGACGGCGGCTGCGGTGCCATGCGCTTTCGTGGAGATGGGATGTCCTCCAGTCCGCCATCCTACCGGTCGAAGCAGTGCCAAGCCGCACGGCTAGCCGGTGGTGACACACCCCCTTGGAGTGCCGCCCCTCATGCTGCCCTGCTGGAAGATTTGAGCATGGGCATGGCACGGGCCGCGTGAGCAGCCGGCCGCTGGCTGAGTGTCCAGGGAGCGCGTGTGCTGCAACCACCCCACGCTAACTGCCCTTGGTCATCACTCGCCCACACCAGGGATACACGTATGACGCCAGCGAGGGCTGCGTCGGTGGGTGCGGCTGTCTCAGGGTTGAAATCGAAATGCAATAATGGCAACTATGGCGGATTGTGTCGCGCGTTTCGTGCTTGTCATTGGCACCGACCCTACTGCCAACTTGCCGCTCTTGCGTATAACCACCGCCACCATTAACCAAATAACCATTCACCAACATGCCTCGTGATGCCATGGTTGGCACTCGGTGGACGCGTCCGCAGACATCGACGAGTGAGTCATCAAGCAACGGCTTGTTTTGTGATTACTGTAGCCACCTCTATGCAAAGCTGCGGCGCACGCGCTGGCAACCGACCGCGTTCCCTCCCTTCCTGTAACCTGCTGCTGCACCTGCACACCCTGCCCACCGTACCCCCAGGTGCGCAGCTGGCAATGGCGTATGTGGCATCGGGGGCAACTGCACGAACCTGCCACGTGAGCGGGCATGCAGGATTGGGCGTGTACGTGGCAGGGCTGCACCTGCATGCTCGCATCACGCACCATTGTGCTGGGCCGTCTGCGGCAAGTGTCACACGCCAGCTGGCGGCCGGCCGTCGCCGCCCCTCGATCCTCAACGCTTCCGCGAGCAAATAAAGACCTCCCCCGACAACTAACCAACCAACCAACCAACAACCTACCAACCAACCAACCAACCAACCAACCAACCAACCACTCGCAGCACCAACGCTCTACGAGTGCGACTGCCCCATTGGATACAGCTGGTAGGCAGGCTACGCGTGCGCTGTGGGAGGGGCCAGCGAGTGCGCGAGCGAGGCTGCGTTTGCTGGGCACGCAGCCGCCTCCGTCGCACAGCGCGCGCACGGAACGCCGACGCCCGCCTCGCGCCCATTTTTGCTTGTACCCCCCAGGAACGCCGTGACCCGCCGCTGCGACGACATCAACGAGTGGGTACCAGCCATGGACGGAGACCTCTGTATGCTGGCGTGCAGCCGGCTGGCTTTCATTTCTGCCTGACTTGGATAGTCGGGGGACCTGGTGACTAGCTGCCGGCTGTCTCCCCTACATATGCCTATAGCTGAACGTCCTGTTTCCTCGCCACCGCGCGCCTCCCACTGCCGCAGGTGCCTACTGTCGCCTCCGCGCTGCCAGAACGGGACCTGCCAGAACGCGCCGTAAGGAGGGGCCCGCTCGCGGCACATATACCAGGGCCAGACCGGCCCCGCGCTCCCTCCCTCCGCTGCTCACGCGGCCTGCCCTGCCCTGCCCCCGCACCTTTCGGCCGCACTCGCACGCTGCTGACACAGAGAGGGCAACTACACCTGCTTGTGTTCACGGGTGAGCGGTGCTGCGGCGGCTGCTGGCCGCAGTTCCGGTCGTAGAATGAAGCAGTAGATGCCGCTTGATGTATGTACCGGAGCTTGCCGTGGCGATGGGACCATGCATCCCCCGCCCGCTGGCCGCCACCCTGCGACACAACATGCATGACCCACCTGCAGGGCTACACCTACAGCCGCAATGTGGGCTGCGTCGGTGAGTGGCTGCGTCCGGGGGCGGGTGGGGAATGGGGTCGTGTCGATCGGGCAGCATGTGGTTCTCCGGCGGAAGGACGCAACACATTTCATGGCCGGCCTCACCCGACCATCACTCTCTCAGCGATCGCGCACCAACCAATTAACCAACTAAACAACTGGATTTTGCGCCATCCCTGGACATGCGGTTTTGACGACATGCAGACTTAAACGAGTGAGTGCGGCGAACGCAAACGGACACGTCATTAGTGTGTCTCATGTTGGTCGACCCAGACAGTTTTGAATGCATTTCGCTCGGCTACCCGTTGGCTCTTGTTGCATTTTGAAATCCCCCATGAAGAGCGTGCCGTCCCACCCGTGCCGCCCGCCCGCTCTACCCGCCCGCTCGATTGACCCGCGCAGGTGCCTACCGGCTACAAGGAACACCTTTTGCCCCGGAGGCAACTGCACGAACACGCTCGGCTCATTCCAATGCAAATGCGCTGCGGGTGCGCCGGGCTGCCTGTCCAAGCATGCACGATGCATGCAGTATGGCATGCATTGCGTGTACGGTGTGTGTACAACGTCCTGTGCGTGAGTGTGTGCGCATCATGCACCACTTCCACCACCAAATGCCGCTCGGAGACGCATCCAGCTCTTGCATATGGCCGCACATGTTGGGTCGCAAGCCACGCGCGACAACGTAGTGTAGATGTGCGCGTGCAAAGGTGTGCGAAGTGTGGTCTCAAACTCACCGCCCACCGCCGCGGCGCCTGCGTCGTCTGGCCGCTGTGCTGCCGCCTGCAGGCTACCAGTTCCTCGCCACCACCGTGCTCGGCATTCCCAAGTACAGCTGTGAAGACATCAACGAGCAAGTATCGCATCGGTCCCTGGCGCAGCGCCCGTAGACACTTGCCATTGCGTTTCAGATGGTGTCGGCGGATGTCTAATTTCACAGCACAGCACGTTGCATGCGATATGACCGCGCAACGTGGTCCTAATGCAGGTGCCAAAACATCTTCCTGTGCGGCGCGGGCTTGGTGAGTGTGGGAGGCAGGCATACATTGAACGAATGCGTGGGCGAGTGCCGGCATGGGGTGACATGTCGTCTCATGAATGTGCAGCAAATAAAGCCCACGCACCCGTTGGCCGGGGCGCTGCCGCCCTCGGCTACATACCGCCCCCCATGTCGTCATCCCACCGCCGCCCTACCTGACCGCTGCACCCCTGGTTCCTGCCGGTGGCACCTCCGGTTCAGGCCTGCACCAACCTGCTCGGTGAGCTCCTTGTGTGACGCACACGCGCGCGACTTTAGTGTGTATATCGATGCGCATCAATGTACTCTTTTAGTAATGCAGATGTTGATTAGACGCTAGCTAGCTAAGCAGTCAGCAATCAGGGTACCTGATAGGCCTGCTGAACACCCCTACCTGCCAACCCAACTTTCAGGGACCTACAAATGCAACTGCAACCCTGGCTACCGCTGGTGGGTCGCGCTTCTCCTTGTTCCGCATCACTGCTCGGCCCATGGACACGCGTGCTGCAAGGGTCTATGCGTGCAGCCTGGACGATGATGCACACTGCGCTTTCATTCGTTTCCCTGGCTTTCCCGCAGGAACACGACCACTCTGAAATGCGATGGTGGGTGTCGTCGGCTGCTGACTTTTGCCTTCTCCGTTGCCCCACCTGCCACCCACCCGACTTGCGATCTACTTGCGATCTAAACGCCAACTATGCCCTGTTGCCGCTTTTTCCTGCCTGCCTTGTCGCTGGGCGCAAATAACTACGCTCAGAGATCGACGAGTGCGTCTGGGCTACTGAGCTGCTGGGGTGTCGGCACGCCACACAAGAGTCCAGGGCGTATCCCTTGTTGTTCTCTATGGCGGTTGCTTGTTATAATTGCGCTCGAGTCAGTAGTCGGATGGCGCCTTGCAGGCTGCTGCTGCAAGCCACCCTCGATCAGGGGCTGACGTGGCTTGTGGTTGGCTTCTTGCGCCGCCCCTGCGCCCAGGTGCTCGCCCGCGGTGTCGCCGCCCACTTGCCGCAACGGCACCTGTACCAACAGGTGGGCAGATACCGGTATCAATATGCGGGAACCACAGCATTCAGAAATACGACATATTGACTTCGGAATTTGCTGGATCTCCACGATGACACGCTCTCCGTACGTTTGAGGCTGCTCGCTTAGCTAGCTTCTCAAATGCTGTGTGTGCGCGCCGCCTGCTGGCATCCACCCCTGCAGTCCCGGCTCATACAGCTGCGCCTGCCCCTCGGTGAGCCCCAAGGACGTTCCTGTATTGCATGAAGTGTTTTATGCCAACCCCACTGCTCTTGCCGCGAGGCAATGGGGGCTTACTTCTTGCTCGCTGCACTACAGCAGCGTGTGCTCATGTGCGGTGGCCGCATCACTATGTATTTTGTGCAACCAACATTTAATCCGCCTCGCAGGGCTACAAGTTCATGGTTGAAGTCGGCTGCGTCGGTAAGTGTGATCGGCGGATGCCGCCGGGCAGCTGGCTGGCGATGTTGCGCTGGCGAACACCTGAGTAGCGGCGGTCTGGGAGCATATTGGGGAGTGTGATAACCATGCCCTGCTGCTCCGCTGCTGCCCTACCTTGACCGGCAACCCGCTTTATTCGGACGGCCACCAGATATCAACGAGTGAGACCTGCGGGCGTGATCTCACCTGCGCGTTATCCGGGCCTGTGGACGCATTGCATCTGAAAGGCATGCCGTGACTGACGGCCTGGCCTCTGGCACGGCGCTGCAATGCAGGTGTGCTTCAACCACTCCCAAGTTCTGCTTCGGCAACGCAACGTAAGTCGTCGGGGTGGGCGAACAAGCGGCACCATGTATGCCGTTCATTGGCCTCCTGAATATAACGACACGTGTTGCACACGAGTCGTAACCATTTCTATTTCTATTTCTATGCTGTTCATTGGCCGGGCGTAGACATACGTAAACGGCCCACGGCAACGACGATATGACATGTTTGCCATGCGCTGCTGCCCCGCCGACCCATCTCTGCCTGTCGGTGCCCTGCAGCTGCGCCAACCTGCCCGGCACCGCCGCGTGTACCTGCCGCACGGGTAGGGTGCAGCAGTTGCAGTTGTGGCTGGGGCCGGCGGTTGGCCGCTGGTTGGGTTCGTTTGGTGCCGTTGCGGATAATTTAACCGGCGCCATCCTGCGGCAGTCGCGGCTAGCTTGCCGATGTTGCAATCCGGTTGTTGATCATGTGTATACGGCCTATTTGCATCCATCCATGCTGTCAGGCTTCCAGTACTTCCCGGACTTCGGCTGCCTGGTGCGTCGCCCAGCCTAACGAGCTTCCTTGGCATGGCTTTGCTCGCCCGGCTGCACATTGGTGCTCTGGCGCGATAGGCAAAGCATTGCACACCTGTGCTGCGCCAACGCCCACGTACCCCTGCCTGCCCATTTCGCGCCCTGGGCTGCGAACGGACACCATGGCGACAGGACACCAACGAGTGAGCAGCGGGAGTGGCGTTCCGTTGCTGCTGACGAGCGGGGCCGCACAGTGCTGTCAGCGATATGCGTGTAGCTAGCAGCGTGCTTGATGTGCAAATGATATAATGAGCATGTTCTCATTGTACCTGCAGGTGCCTGAAGCCAGAGCTAAACCAGTGCCGCGGCGACGCCTACTGTGTCAATACCGTCGGTGGGTCGGTGTCATGGGGCACGATAGCTAGCGCTTGGCATGATTTGTGGTTAACGCAAGGGAAGAGGGGGCTACAGCTACGAGCGAACCACACAAGTCAGCGAGTGGCCCAACTGCCGTACACATCATGTTTACGGCATGGTCCAACTGCCGGATACCTCCTCTCCATCACGCATGCGCATGCAGGAAGCCACAACTGCGTGTGTCAAGCAGGTGAGTGCGACGTGACAAAGGTACTGGTATGGGCGGGCTTGCTGCGGCGCAGCTCATACCTAGGGCTGTCACCCCCATTTTAACACGTCACGTTACAGTATCCACGTATCCATATGAGCCATGTAACGTTTAATCAAGGCTGGGAAAAGAAGCATTTGGCAGCCCTAACAATCATACGTACTGCTAACCCCTCAATCTTCAGGCTACGCGTATACGGGCCCGGATGTCGAGAACCCTGGCTGCGCTGACGTGAACGAGTGAGACTGCTCTGCCTGGTAACGGCGGGCTGACCTGCTGCATGTCCCGTGGCACGGCGTTACACAATCGCATCGCACCCAGCGCGCTTGTCCCCAGGATGCTTGACCCTATGTAATGCTCGGCTCAGCCCGCCTCATGCCACGCCACACAAAGGCATACATCATACCCCGTTTGCGCATATCTTGCCACGTAAAAGCAAGCTGCCTTAACCTCGCATGTATGTCCCCTACTACTGCGTCCTTACCCTGCTTCGCACGGCAGATGTCTTATCACGCCCCCTATCTGTCGCAATGCGACCTGCAACAACACGTGCGTGCGTGGGTGGGAGGGAGCCATCTTCCTGGCTTGATGAAAAGCTCTTTATTTATTCAACCAACACCTGGGGTGCTCGCTGAGAGGACGCACGGGTCGGTGATTGATCAAGCCTTTTGCTTTACCTCATAGGGCTGGAGGCTACGACTGCTTATGCGCAGAGGTGAGGCCACGCCTCGGGTTGGGCTCTGCGCTGGCAATGGGCCATAACTGAGCTCCACCGACTGCATCAGCGCGTCCTTGCTTGCTGGCACGCAGGGGTTTTGGATGAACCCAAACCTCGGCTGTCTCGGTGCGTCGATGGCTTGGGCTGAATTGCAGAGAGCGTTCCTGCATGTGGGGGCAAATCACCCGACGACCCGGCTTGCTTTATTGTTTGCATGTCTTTTTAATCGTTGACCTTCCTTTTGCAAAATTGTTGTGACGATCTTCACCTCTGCCGGCCCTCGACGACAATGCGGCTACGCCAGACATCAACGAGTGAGCACGCACGCGTTCCATAATCCCCTTGTACAGTGGCGCTGCTGCCGCGGGTCCATTGCAATGCCTTAAGCACAAATCCTGTCTGATGCACGTTCTCTTCTTTTTGATGCACCCAATCTGCTGACAGGTGCGCGCCAACCTACCAGCCACCCTTTTGTGTCCAGAATGCCCTCACAACGATGGCCAGGACCACCTGCACCAACCTCTTGGGTAGGGCTTGCATGCTGCATTTCAAGGGGTTTGCTGCTGCCGTTGGCTGGCTCGAGCAGCCTGGCAAGGACCTGATGACAAGAACGGCATCAATAAGCATCAGCATCGATGATTTGTTACTGTAACAACAACGGGCCACACGCGCTGTGCACCCCTCCCCTGCCCACCCACACCGCATTGTGACGTCAGGCTCCGCAACCTGCACATGTCCGCCCGGTACGACTGGGGCTTCATATATTTTGTACAATCAAGCTAATGGCATTTTACATACAATGCGCATTGTCGCATGTATGCCTTGTGTGTACGTTCGGTTTACGTACACAGCCTTCCTGCACGCCTCTGTAAGACGCGTGTACGCACCCGCTGCAATCGACCAGTTCAGTAAACGCCATGTGTGTGGCCACTCCCGCAGGCTATATCTACGACAGCGACCCGTTGGATGGGGGCTGTATCGACATAAACGAGTGAGATGGGCTGGGGCTGTTTGGGCTGCTAGGGCTGCCCTCAGCAGCGAGCGTCTGGGCGCCAACCGGTGCATGCACGCCTAGCTTCTGCCTGCAGCGGCGGGTGTTGCCCCGCTGAGCTGTCATCACTCGTGGCTACTTTCCCGCCGAGCCGCCAGCTGCAGCTTGGTTGCCTGCCATTCCCTGACATCACGCACGCAACCCCTCCCTCGCTTGTGTACACGTCCGCCAGGTGCGACGCGAGCACCTCGCCAACGCCGCGCTGCCTCGGCAACGCAACGTGCATCAACCGGCCTGGCGGGTCAGTACCATACCGCCGCGCTACGTTTCCAGTGGCCATAACCTATTGCCGTGCCATGGCAGCTGCTCTCATACACCTCACGTACTCATTCATCGCTTGGCCTACCTTGACTGCTGCTGCTGCTGCTGCTGCTGCTGCTGCTGCTGCTGCTGCTCGCACCCCGGACACACGGTCTCCCCCTCCAGCTACTCATGCACGTGCCCCACCGGTAGGCGGAGGAGCAGGCAGAAACAGACGGTAGAGGGTTGGCACCGCCGCCCCTGCTGCCCGGCTTTCCCCTGAGCCCATCTCGCGTTTGCATACGTTGCCTGCATCGACTGTATGTAACGCTTTCTTAATATCGTCATCCTTCCTCCTAGGCTTTTACTATAACGATTACCCATATGACCACGACCCCGAGGGCACCGTCGGCTGCTTCGACATCGACGAGTGAGAACAAAGTGTTTGCATCTGAGGGCAGACGCTGCATAGGTCCGATATGCATACTTCTACATGCGTGATAACAGCCGACCGTGCCAGGTATCGCCATTCCATGTCATGGTGTTGCTGCACATGTCTAACATGTTGGTGCAACGATCTTCACGCATCCACTTAACAGGTGCGCGCTGGAGCCATGGCCCTACTGCAAAGGCAACAGCACAGAATGCGTGAACAGGTGGGTTCCAATCTGCTTGCTTGCCCGCGCTTGTCATCCTGGCGCCAAAAGTGTGAGCCGGCTGATTGGTCGTCCCGCAAGCAATCAGCGCGCACTTGCATGTTCCATACATTCTACAGCCATGCGCACCTGCTGCCCCAACTGCCTCGCCTCCATGTCGCAGGATTGGCGGTGTCGAGTGAGTACAAACGCTGGGGGGTCACAGCTAGCTTGCCCGCACGCATACGTACATGCCCGCCTCGCCTCTCCCCCGGCCTGATCATTTGCTTGCCGCCCTATTGCCTGGGCCCCGACTCTTCACCCCCCGGCAGCTGCCTGTGCCCCCAAGGTGCGGCAACGAGGGGTCCGCACGTACGGCGGCCTGGTGCTGCGCGGGTGCCAGGCCAAGGAAGCAGTGCTAACGTATATATGCTGCTCAACGACCGCGCCAAGATGTCGCACCTGCCTCGCGCATCCGTACAGGCTATGCCTACAGCTTCTCCAAGCTCACGTGCTTGGACATTGATGAGTGAGCGAGGCACCGCTGGGACATTGGAAAACGGCATCGGGAAACCCCATGTAGCAGAGCACGTATGGGATCCACCCCGCCCGCACTGGAACCGTGTTCATGTCTCTTCGTGCGTAAACTTTATGTTTGAGAGGCACACCATGCGTGGCAGCGCCAGGCCGCGCGTTCACCCACTGCCGTCGCTGACCGTGATCTGCTCTGCAGGTGCCGGACGCCAGGCATATGCCGATACGCAACCGGTAAGTGCCGCCGGCCCCGCTAACCTGGCCCATCTAGACTATCTCTTCTGGGGCCTGGACTCTTTGGGGGGTCGGCAGCAGCAGATGTGAGCGCGCGCATGTGGTGGGGTCGTGTGGTGGCGCAGTCAATTGCGTAACAGCAACCCGCGTGTGGCAGCCCATCCACAAATTTCTTATCTCGTCTATCTGCAATCCCGCGCCTGTCGTTCAGAGGCCTGCACCAACCTGCCCGGGACATACAACTGTGAGTTGGCGCGCAATGTGAATGGCCGCACGCACTTGCCACGCAACGCAAGACACCTGTAGCCATGCGGCGGCGTGGACCACACCACCGAAATGATGAAATGAACTTACAAGTTTAACACATCCAACAAACAAAACATATCAATATTCTGTTTGCCGCAGGCTCATGCATGGATGGAACAACATGGAATGTAGCTACCAAGACCTGCGACGGTGCGATGATTGCCAGCGTGATGATCCCAGGGACGCTATCTGCTGCCACGCCCTTCACCTCCCCTGCTTGACACCTCTCTTTCTCCCGTGCCGTGCACGCAATCCGCAAACCACATGTGTCTAACCCATCCTACGTATTTTCCAGACATCAACGAGTAAGGCCATCAGTGCAGGGGTGGCCCCAATGCTGCCTGCGTGGTGTCCCCCACCTCCCCTGCGTGCCTGGCCGCACTTCAGACTGCCTCCCTGCCGTACCGCGCCTCGCTGCGCCCAGGTGTGCGGACGGCTACCCCGAAGGACCCGTGTGCCTGGGCAACTCGACATGCGTTAACAGGGCGCCCACACCCAGAGCTCCGGCCAGGTGATGAGCTAGCTGTGGAGATGGATGGCATTGGGTTTTGCTCTGTCGGTCGGTTGGTGCGAGCGAGGCGCAGTGGTGGGCGCCGCAGTCCGTGCGTGCCACACTCCTGACCGCCAACCGACTGCATGTCTCTCGCCCAATGGGTGTCACAAACTCCATCCACGCAGATACGAGTGCGCATGCCCAACAAGTGAGCATTTTGCTGGTCAAGTACAGTTACTGTACAGCGGGAACGAATGAACTAGCGTGTCGTCAGATTGTGCAGCGTGGGTGCGTGAGGCGAGCGTGGCAGCTAGGTGGCAGCTAGCTGCGTAGCCACACTAGCCACACACACCCAGGGCGTGTAATGCGGCGAAGTGTAATTGTAACTGATTAAACAACAAAAAATGGAACACATGTGGCTTGTCTGTGCGGCTAACCCCTACCTGCCCTCCAACCGGACGTCCACCGTCAACCCCAGATGGCTACACCTACAATGGCACACTGGGCTGCTTGGTGGGTTGCCCATAGATATGAATGCTGTGCGATGCTTGGCATTGCAGTGCTGTGATACTTGGGTCTCTAGGGCACACTACTATTGTGCAACTTTGATGCCGATGGTAGGCGTAGGCTCGCCCCATAGACGCCCGCCCTGCCTCCTGAATGTAACGACATGTGCTTTGCACAAGTCGTAACCATTTCTATTTCTATTTCAACTTTGATGATGAAAAGAATTACTTACATTATGTGCCGCCCTGTGCGTGCTGATGCAGGACATCGACGAGTGAGGCGCCCCTGCGGCATGGGCAACCCTGCCCTGCTCTACTGGCTCGTACAAAGGGGGGAGAGGGAGGCACGCATGCCTAACATCGCTGAAGGCACGTGCGCTTGGGGTTGACTATTGCCGCAGGTGTGCGCGTGGCCTGCTTTTCTGTTGGAACATTGGCGCGCCGGTCACCTGCACAAACACGGTAGGCCGTTGCACATCCATTCGATTCGCGCGGCAAGTTGCTGTATAACAGAATCATGCATGCGTGGCTGCTGCTGCGGTCCAGCAATGTACAGCTACTGTTGCGTGGGGTCCAGGCTGCGGGGCCTCTATCACAGTCCTGCAGCAGTCCCTGACGAGCACGTGTGCCCGCCCGCCCGCCCACCCGCTTGTGTGGCATTGCTGGCCCGGCTGGCTTCACCACGGCCATTCCACAGCCCGGGTCTGCGGCCTGCACGTGCCCACCGGTAGGTCGTGGGCTGCTCGGTCGCATTCACAGTTTGCGGCTGCAGATGCCAACATTGGCTAATGGTCACTGCCAAACACCAAGCAACCTGCAGCACGGTGCATGCCAAAGATGCTCATGTATGTGCGCTATTCATAATATCGGCATTTATCAAACAATGATGCCCGCTCTCTTGACCTCTGCCTCAACCAGGGTTATGCCTACAGACTTGGCTGCTCGGTAGGGTCTGCGCGGGGCAGATGAAATGGCAGGCGATCAAGGGCACATGTTGATGATTTACTACTATGCTGCTACGGTACTGCCGGTTGCCAGCTGTTTGTCCCCGTTGCATGTGGCCCCAGCTTGGTTGCAGTCGCACACAACTGACCCTGCTTGCGTCCCGAACCCCCATGGTGTGACCTCGTCGTGTGCTCGCTCCAAACGCGCTGCTCCGGTTGCCAGGACATCGACGAGTAAGTCCGCCTGTGGCGTGAGCAACGATCAGCGATAGATAACCATGACTAGCCAGCACGCATTTGCATTCCCATTGTACGGGTCGTCCGGGTCGGTGGCTTGGGCTGACTGCGCTTCTAAACTCATTCAATTACGTATGGGCGATGGGCCGCTCGTGTGCTAGCTACCATGGCATACACTGGGTCACATGCAGGCCGCGCCCCCCATTGCATCATGCGTTTGCGTTTGTGTTTGCGTGCTGCCAGGTGCGCTTGGCGACTGGATGGGACCTCACAATGCACGGCCGGCTCAGTGTGTAGCAACTTGGTACCCGGCTACAACTGCACTTGCAAACCTGGTACGTACGGCTGTGGGCAGCTGACTGCGGTGGGCCAGGCACGTTGACACCAACGCTGATCGCACATCAATCAAATAAACGTTCATTGATACCGGCGGGCAGATGCACTCAATCACGCACCAGCTACCAAGCCACTCCGTCATCCGCGCTGCCGCGTGCTTGCGTGCTGCGTGTCGACCTATGCAGGCTACACCACTGTGTACGGCACAGGCTCGTCAGCAGGCTGGACGGGTCAGGTGGCAACGGAATGCCGCGATATTGACGAGTAAGCATGACGGTGCCCGCCCGCCACATGTTTGCATCTGCAACTTTCCTCTGCCTGCTTGTCTGCCCCTGCTGCACCACACCTACCGCGACGTGCGTAATGCATGCGCGTGCTGTTGCTTGCTGCGGCGCCCGGACCTACCGCAGGTGTGCCGCCGGGACGCGCTGCGCCGGCGGGACCTGCACCAACACAGCCGGCTCGGTGCGTCTTGCTGCCAGCGACGGCATGCATGTGTCGGAGCGGAGCTACGTATTGTTGATAAAGCGCAGGGTGGTGTGACTGATGACGGGGGGCACTGGGCAGCACGTTCGATCGTTCCACGGTGCTGTCCCACGCACCTGCCGACGCCTCTTCCTGCCGGCTCCCCACGCATGCATACATGGCCCTCCAGTTCAAATGCTCGTGCCCCACTGGCTACTCGTACGTGGAGGCACAAGACACTTGCCTCGACGTCAACGAGTAAGATATATACCGTCACCGAGATTCAATGATTTTGCAGTGTATCCCTGTGCTGGTTGTAGCGAGGAACCCAGGCCCATCCATAAACACGCACAGACCCGCGACCATGCGAAGCTTCCTCAGTCAAGCAGATCAAAGTGTGACGCAACGTAGCAGATCGTAGGATACTGCAGCCTAGCTGGACCGTACGGTTGTGCTGCACTTCATGGCTGGATGCGGCTCACATTTTGCGCACGCACCCGTCGTCCCTTGTTTCTGGCTGTATGTGCCCCGAACCCAATGCTTGCTTGCTGCCAGGTGCCAGACCCTGGGCGCCAGCGCATGCCGCGGCAATGCCACGTGCGCCAACACGCCAGGTGTGGCATACGTGGGACACGATAAATCAGCGCATGTTGCATGGGACATGATCGGCGCATGGGCACGGCACCTCGGATACCTAAGATATGAGGGCAGTGCGGCGCAGCGCAATCCATTACCGCTCCATCAATCTGCCCGCTCCGTCAGGGGGCTACAGCTGCTTGTGCCCCACGACGTTCAGCTACACGACCACGAGCGGCTGCGTCGGTAAGAACAAAGTTGTGTTGCTTGGGGGTGCACGTACGCATGCTGCTGCAGGCACGGGCTGCTGGATTCGACCCCGGACTGCTTTGACTGCTTTGGGGCTGATGCCTCCCCTCTGCTGCCGCATAACCGCAACCCGCCATCGCATGCCTACGGCTTATGCAGACCTCAGGGCTGACAAGTGAGTTATCACATCGTTCAGTACGCACACACGTACTTCAAACTCCATTGTCGGCTTTTGGACAGGTACCGGCAATGGTCGTATGGACACGCAAATAATGACATGTGTGCATGCCCTGCCGTGTGCCCGTGCTGTCCGGACCCTAGGTGCGACACGGAGACGCACTGCATTGGTGGAACGTGCACCAACCTACCCGGATCGGTGCGTATGTAGACACCGAAGGCTAGTCTGGTGTGCCATATATATTATATTTATATGACAGCCATTACTGCGAACGCCTTGCAAGCAGCACGGGCAGCGTGAGCAGCTATGATGCATGATTGTGTTTACGGCGTGGGCTCACCAGTCACAACAGCATATACATCGATGTCCCCGCCCCGTCTCCCCTGGCACTCCAGTTTCAATGCACCTGCCCAACCGGCTACCAATACTCGTCTGCCTTGGACACGTGCCTCGACATCAACGAGTGCGTGTTCCATTGATGCGCACACTGCTGCTGCGCTGCTGGCTAGATATGTTGTCCGTTGTCCTGGTCGTCTTACACCCTGCCATACATACCTGTCTGGATGGCCTCAGATGCTCAGCCGCGACCAGCCCGTGCCGCGGCAATGCTACGTGTGCCAACACGCCCGGTGAGGCCGTGCTATTCATGTCCAGACATCGATGCATGTTGTTTGTTTGAAACGTTTGATTGCACGTAACTAATTAGCTGTGTGTTTGACGCATATAGCTAGCTAGGTGTGCGCAAAATGTATGTCTCCGTCGCTTGCCCGCCAGCGTGTCATCTTCTGTATCACTGCTCGCTGCTTGCACGCTGCTGGCACATCTAATCTGCCCCAGGGAGCTTCAGCTGTAACTGCCCCACCAACTACAATTACACGACCACGAACGGCTGCGTCGGTGAGGCCTCACGATGTGGGACCCAACGTATGCAGATTCCCGCCGCTCATCATCCAATCACCCATGAGTCCCGCCCGCTCTTGCCCGCATCTGTACTTGACTTGCGCTGCGCAGACCTCGATGTCAACGAGTGAGCTGGTGGACCGCGATACTTTACGCCGTGATCTCGGCAAATGGCTCGGGCTTCAGAGCGCATCGTGGAAGCTACCTGGCACGTCCCATGCCGACACCGATAGTTGGCTGATGTTGCTCCCTCCCATCCCGCCCACAACCAACATCCTCAGATGCACGACGTACCCGGGCATATGCGGTGTTGGTATCTGCACGAACACACGTGGAAGCTACACGTGTGAGTGCCTTGTGATCCAGGCATGTAATTTACGTGCGAGCGTTCAAGACAAGGCCACGCGCATCACGGCACATCTCATCTTCTGATGCATGGCGCCCATCTGCCCATACCCACAGGCGCGTGTGAGCCCGGCTACCCGGCCAACGCCAACAACACCTGCGCCGAAGTTGATGAGGTGCGCTATTTATCGATCAAGGACATGGTTGTGCAGGACGTAACCCAAGGAGCGGCATGGCGCGTGTGTGCGCCGCTGATACCAACGCAGGGAGGGTGCATCTATCTCTCTCTCCGTCCTCCAGCCATCGTGCTGCCGCTACTGCACGTCCCTGTCTGCCTTGCAGTGCGTGACGGGTGCTGCTACCTGTGACACAACGTACAGCATATGCGCAAACAGCCCCGGCACATGGCAGTGGTGAGCGTTGATGCAGCCCCCTGCAAGGCGTGTAGGCCAGCCTGGCATCATTGGCCATGGCACCACTCGTCAACTTGTGCTGCCCTTTGAATTGACAGTGCCTGCCTCGACGGAGCCGACATCGGCTCCGACCTGCGCTCCTGCTTACCGAGTGAGAAGGGGCAAGATCGATATATACCTTGCGTTCCTTCGCGGCAGCATGCGGACGACAGCAAACCCACAGAGGCAGCATGTTAACAGCCCTACCCAGTGTTCGTTGCTTGACAACGCGAAATAAGCTTTGCAATTGTACGAGCCGTCTTGTATGTCATTGTGCCGCCCTCCCCTGTGCCTCCGCCTCCCAAACAGCCACGAACGGCGCCGCAAACATCGTTACAGAGCTTGCCACGGGCAAGGTGAGCGAGCTTTGCATGCGGTCATCAACATGCCCCGGCGGGCAGCATTCCGTCGGTTTGTACATGTGTTGAACGCAACACAACTGTGCCGCATGATTGTGCCACATGTCCCTCGCAGCCTGTCATTTCGTCGTCAGTGAATGTCACGAACACGTCCCCCAACAAGACAACCGACGGCAGTCGATCCGACACGACCGGCTTCTTCATGTGAGTATGCTTGCAAGCAGAGGCGGGCGGGCGATTGCATATGCTGCCCAGCGCCATCGTCGTCACACACCCGTGTATCTGCCGCTATCTGCTGCAGGTCGGCTGATAATGATGTGAGATGCCAGGAAGGGAGTGAAGGGCATTCGGGTTACATACATGCGTGCGGAAAGCAGCGGGCATACGTATGCGTGGTGCTCAAAACATGTGTGCACGCTTCTGCAGAGGCATGCATGCATGCCTACGCAAGCGCTCGCACGCGTGTCTCCGTCCTTCCCATTCCATCCGCAGCTGTGGCCTTGGCTGTCCATCGACCTAGGTCGCCGTGCGGTCATCCAGCGCGTCGTGATATCAAACCGGATCAACACCAACTTCGTGCACCGATTGCGCAACGCGGTGAGCGAATCTTCTTCTCAAACACCGAATAAGGAAATACGGTGGCTTGACGTTGCTGCACAGCTACGCATCCGTTCTGCCTAGATAGAGAGGTTCATGCATGATTATTGAATGCGCTTATTATCTTGATCAAGGCCCGCCCAGCCTCGCTCGTCTCTTGTGTGATTCGATGGCATGCATGCATATGCCTCTCCTGCTATTACGCACGTCAAATAAACTCCTGCTATTACGCACGTCAAACAAACTCCTGCTATTACGCACGTCAAATAAACTCCTGCTATTACGCACGTCAAATAAACTCCTGCTATTACGCACGTCAAACTCATGTTGCACCATCCTGCAACCTGCTGCGCCGCTCGCTCATGCCCGCCCTCCTGCTGCTGCACATGCTCGCGCGCAGGAGCTTCGTGTGGGCGACTATGCAATGACCCCCGAGGTGGCCTACACCGCCCACACCGAGATCCGTCGCAACCAGCTGGTGGGGACCGGGGTCGAATCACCGTGCACAGCAGCCTAAGCTAATGCTCCTCGATCCTGCAACCAGCCCCCTGCTGCACCTACCGCTGCGTGCAGGTCTGGGCGCAGTCCCCCTCCGAGGTCAATATCACCGTATACAACATCTCTTTAGCGGGGCTCCCCGCCCGCGGCCGCTACGTCACACTGCAGAACCGCAACACGCAGCCGGGACAGTACACCCTGTGAGCGCATCTGCGCTCTGTCGCGGCCGTCATGCCGGCCTTCGCCCCCGCCTTCCGTGCATCTCTCGAAACACCGCCATTCACCGGCCGCATCCACAATTGCTGTATGTTGGGCCACCCTTGCCAACGTTCCTGCCTCTCCATCCCAACCCACCCACATACAGTGCGATCCTGGAAATCAACGTTTTTGGATGGCTGTCCGGCGGTAAGTGCCCGAGGCAGGCATAGAATTGCGTCGCCCGGCCGCACATACATTATGATGCACCAGTACTCCGTGTGCACCCCACTCCAAGCAAACCCCTATCAACACGCCCCCTGCCACATCGCTCGACCTCCAGCCGGCGTCGTCAACCTCGCTTTATGGCGCCCCTTTTACGTGTTCAATGGCTTGACATGGAGCACGCAGCCCTACAAGTTCCGCAGCACCGGGGGTGACTTGCGAGTGGTGATGGACTTTGGATCGGGCTCAACGAAGCGAATCCGGGTGCGGGCGGGGCAGCGGAACCGGACAGAACGCATCACCGATCGGTGATCGGTGCGGCTCGCGAGCCGTGGCTTGCTGCTGGGCTAGCTCGCTCCCACCTTTGCGCGGGTCCCCCTCACTACCCTTACTTCACGCGCGCAGATCGACCTCGGGGCCAAGGTCTCCATCAATAGCGTGTACCTGCAAATTAGTAGGTGCAAGCGCTGGCCGTGCGCCCCTCCATCCAGCCAAGCCAGTACACCGCACGCACAGATCGCTCTCCTGGATTTCGTGCCATACGTGTGTACAAGGCCTACGAGCGACCCCACCCGCCATGCGCATGTCAGATTGCCGCTGGCGCGATGCCTCCGTGCGTGCCCGCCCCTACCCCGCGCAGACGAGAAATGGAGATTGGGCGCCCTTCTGGATGGCGATGGCAGGGAACTGTGGCGCAAGGCTGACATGGCCGGAGACTACCCTGTCTGCTCCACTCCCGGGTGCGCCTCGACATACGGCGACACCGCCACGTTCAGCACACCAGTGGTCACTCGCTGGCTGGAGGTGGCGGCGTATGACACCGATGCCGCCAGCTCGCTCAGCCTGTACGCCCTATCGGTGTACGGCACCAGCTCGCTGGAGTCGGCGCGCATGCCGTCGTGGTGCGCCAACCAAGCGGCCGCCGGCGTCAGCAACTGGTGCGTTGACCAAGTATCATATCCAAGTGTTGACGTTGGTGCTGCCGTGGTGATAGATAGGCGTAACGGTTTGCTCAGTCGCTGCTCGGCCGTTTATTTCCGTCCGGCGACCGCCTTCATCCCACCCCACCCCGCACGCCTACGCACCCCCTATCCCACCCTGCAACCCCTGCCTGTCCCACAGCACGGGGCCCAACATGGCCTGCCTTGACACCCTGGCGGGGCCCAAGTGCGCCTGCAAGCAGGTGAGCGCTGCATGCCAGGGTGAGGCTGCTGGCAAGAGTGCACATCGCGTCCCTCGATGTGGGCTGTGCGTCGTGGCGCCTGTTGCCAGGGCTGCGCGTTCCCGGTACAGACGTACACATACAGCTAAGCATGCCAGCTGGAACACGCTTGCACGTGCACCCGCATCCCTCGACTGATCGATGGTGGGCGTGCGGTCCGCCTACATATATTTACATTCCCAGTCGACCCCTGCTCACCTGGCTGCTATGCTAGCTATGCGATTTGCTTTACCTCGCATCAAGGGCATCGTCTGATCGCTCGCCATCCCTGGCTGCCGACCTCACGTCCGAACCACCGCAGGGCTATCTGTTCAACACCGCAACGGGCGCCTGCGAGAACGCCAACGAGTAGGTCGCGCCACGGGCATGTGGGCATGTGGACCTGCCGCAACTCATCCGCCCGCCGCCCAACCCTGCAGATGCACGTCTCGGCTGGTGCCCCACGAGTGTGACGCGCTGGCCTCCGATTGCCAAGACACGGAGGGGGATTACAATTGTGAGCAGTGCGATTGAGGGTGGCGTTCCGCCCTGTCTAATGACACCGCCCGTCCCTTCGTTCATGGCAATTGCGTGTCCTTGCATACATGCTCCTGTTCCAACCCTTACTCTTCGTCATCTCCGGCCAGGCGTGTGCAAGGATGGATGGACACAGCGCGACAATAAGTCCTGCGACGACATCGACGAGGTGCGCAAGTGTGGGGAACCAACCTCAGCTGAGCGAGGCCTGCTGCGCTCCCATCTACCCATGTATCGTTTGCGTCAGATGACCATCGCTACCGTCCATGGCTGCCTCTACTGCCCCCAACAAAACATTTCGCGCCTCCCCCAGTGCGCGGCGCCCAACCCCTGCAACAACCCAGTCGGCTCCAGTACCTGCGTCAACCACCCGGGCTCCTACTCCTGGTGGGCCGCCGCACGCTGCCGTGCTACCCAATCACTTCGTTTTTCAGGCAACTTCTGCTTTGGCGACCGCCACATCATATCATGAATGCTCGCTGTTTTGATGGCTGCCAATGAACCCACCCAAACGAACCCACCCACTCGGTTCCCACAGCGTTTGCAAGAACGGCCTCTACAACGGCCCCACAAACAACACAGTCTGCACCAGCGGCACTTTGCCAGCAGGCGAGTCGAGTGCGCCGCTATTGCTTATTATCACTTGTACCGCGCGCTATCACCACTGACCGAACCCACCACAGTGCGCCATGCATGAGGCCAACCCACCATCGTGCCTTCCGCGATAGAGCTTCTTGCACGAGTTTATTGGGATGTATGAGATGAACCGTCAATATAAGATGCGAGGGCGGAGCCGAACCAGCCCCCACCCTGCCCCCACCCCGCCCCACCGACCCTGCCTCCACCCCGCCACAGCCGTCGTCAATGTGGCTCAGCGCCGCGCCACCGTGTACTCCTCCTCGGTCGCTCCCGACAACGATGCCGGCAACTTGGGGCCGGGCAGAGCCGTCGACGCCGTGATAAGTCTGGCGTCCAACCCCTTCCGATCGGCAGACGGCGACCTCACGCCTTGGCTGTCGGTGGGTACATACTATGGAAGCTTGCAAATCGCACGCGCGCCCGACGGGCCCCAACCCATTGCCTGGCTGACGATGCACGTTGAGTGCCCATCACCACACGTGGCTCGCAGTAGCCACTCGCCACTACCATGCCTGGTGCCCTGGCCCCTCCGTCCCGGGCATCAGTGCACCGGTCCAAGTCACCCTGCCTGCTGCCGGGTGGTCGTGCTACATGCCGTGCGCCCGCCCGCTCCCCTCGCTCCCCTCGCTCCCCTCCGAGCTGTCTCCTTGCCCTCACTCAAACCCGCCCTGCCCACCCACTACGCCCCGCAGGTTGACCTAGGCGGCCAGGCCGCTGTGTACAGGGCGGTCATCATAGTGGGGTCGGCCAACGCGCTCAGGCTGCGGAATGCGGTGCGCATATGTGTGTGTGTTCATGCAGCTCGATATCACATGGCGCCTGGCTCCTCTGCGGAGTGCGGAACACGCCGCCCATCCGCCCATACTCCGCTCCTCCCGTTCGCCCACCCGCCCATGTCCCGACCCCCTCAGGAGCTGCGGGTGGGCGACGCCAACATATCGCTGCCCGCCCACGCCGCCAACCTGACGGCCAACATGCTCATCTTCAAGCAGAGCTCCTGGGACACCCTGGCCACCTACACCGTGCAGCCGCCGGGTAGGTGCGCGCCCGCACATGCACACGTGGTGCTGGGGATGGGGATGGGGATGGGGATGGGGATGGGGATGGGGATGGGGATGGGGATGGGGATGGGGA